>VUQG01022598.1:10478-35491 GCA_015106755.1 Etia nguti | reverse complement strand
TTTCTTCAGCAGCCAGCATACGGGCTCCTGGAAGCTCGCAGACAGGCAGAGCCTAAACTGTTAGCTCAGGCTGCTCTGTTTGCACATGCCTGGCGTTGATAGGCATGTCACCATGGGAACAGCCGGGGAGCCAGACCATTTCTTGCCAATACTTACAGAAAAATGAAGATGATAAACTAGCAAAGTGTCAAGTGAGGCAGCTTTGTAAAAAGGAGTCTTTCTGGACTAACTGTTCTGTCCTGTCTCGTTTTTTAACATTTGCAGATGTTTTATCTAATTTTATTTATTTTTATAGTTTTCATTTTGGATGTTTATCAAGAATGTGGCTGATGTTCATGTCCCTGCCTCCACAGACTATGCAATTTATTTTGAACTCCCAGTAACTCTGGAGAAGGGCTTAAGCTCTTAGTTTTGGGTCTATCGCTAGTGCAGGTGTGTGTTTGTGTGTGTGTGTATGATATCTGAGCATTAACCTCTGAAACGGACTGTGTGACCTCGACCTTAAAGAAAGACTGAAATGCAACAGCAGTCCCATATCAAAGAGATGAGTAGATCTGAAAGAACTGCAGAGTAGTACAGGATACAGGGAGATTCAAAGCCTAGACACACACATGTGGACACTGAACATTCAGTATGCTGAGTGAAAGTGCAGGAAACATTTTCAGATGGTATCGTAATTTTAATGAACCTCATTAGAGAGTGAGCAAGGGTCAAACAGTAAAGTATGTCAAAGCATATACTGACTGGCTACACTATCAAAAGTGGGGATATTCATAGATAAGAGGTTTGATGTTCATCTTAATTAGGTCGTTTCTTACAGTACAAGCAGCTGGGTCTTTATCTTAATGAAAGCCCTCTTGTGTCCACATGGGTGTGGGTGAGCAACAGCAGGTTAAAAAAAAAAATATTTGATTCCATCTCATTGCAAGCCTTTTACTTTTTTCTGATATCCTGAATCTTGTTTTAAATGCTAATCCAGAAAGTAAACATGATAACGAGCACTCCATGCGTGTCTTGTCTGGTAGTTGGATTTGCTCATTTTTTCTACAAAAGCAACCACATTTCTTTCTGACTTTCTGACTGTCAGCACTCCTTATTAACTGGGTATGTAGAACTCTTAATACTTTAGTTAATGTTGACAGTAATTGAACTGCACTGATTGATGGCAAGTTACTTAATCCTGTGAACAAACACGTTTTGTGGCACGTGTACATGCTGGAGTAGATTGCAGGAGTGTGCTCATGCAGTCTGGGTTTTATGCAACATTAACATCAGTCTCTCTCTCTCTCTGAATTACAGAGGCATCTTCCTGGACACCATCTTGCCACGCTACGACGTGAACGGAGTGCGACCACCCATTGGCCAAAGAACCAGACTTAGCAAAGGAGATATTGCACAGGCACGCAAACTCTACAAGTGCTCCAGTAAGGCCAAAATGACATCTCTTGTCTGATATGGGGTTTTTCTTGTCTATTTTTGAATGTGTGCATAGCATAACACTGGGAAAGAAGGAAAGAGAAAGAGAGAGGTCTGTAACTTCTCCTGCCCTCCGCAGATGCAGCTTACGCTGTGCACATCGACGATTGATGTGGTGCGGTTCCTTAGCTATAGCGTAGCAGACTCCCAAGCAGGGAGGAGTGTAAACACTACCCAGGGACAGGAAGTTAGTCATTCTGTTTTCCCAGATAGATGCAAAAGAACAGCTGGTCTTGTAAAGACAATAACCAAAATGACTGGACAAGCTGTGATGTGCAGACACGCGTGTTTACTCCCAACAATGTAAACCACGCGGCTATACACTAAGGAGAGTTATGTAATCCTAGTACTTTTCTGAAGCTCTCTGTGTGTTTATGCTTCCAGAGGAGAGAGAATCTGATGCTGGTGAAGTAAACACAATTTATAGCATTAGCAGATGTACATTGAAGAGCAGCCTTCTGCTGAATGCATTTGGTGTCAGACAGTTAATTGCAGGTCAAGCTGGGACAGCTGAGCAGTCAGTTTCAATGAGTAAACACAGTGCTTGGTCACCACAGTGGATCATCCAGTGTGGTTTGAGGGCAGAGGTGGACGTTTTAAATGTATCTACGTGCATCACTGCAAGTGCTCTCTCTTTCATCACGGCAATCGCTATCTCCCGAGGACGACTAGATGATGTGGCACACGCTGTGGGGGGATGAGGTAGTGAGTCTCTCCATGTGTTCTTGGAAAAAACTAAAAATTCTTAAAGAGCCACGGATCTCCCATTCATGCAGCGTTCCTAGGAGTGTTTGTCATCCCAAATGTGTGCCTGAGTGTTAGTTAATGGCTCAGGATTGGCAGACCTCCGCACAAAGCGTTATTACACACAGCTTGAAACAAAAAAAAAAACACAGGGGTGATTGTAAATGCTTACACGCCACTCGAGACGGACAGCTGAAGATGCCAGTCTAGCCTTCCGTTATTTCCTTACTGCCTTAATTAAAGGCATCTTTCCCCCAGTTGGCTGGAGCCTCACGCACTCATTCTTATAGGCTGCATATTGTTTTGGACTCAGTCGTCGCACACTTAGTTTTGCCAGTCAAACTAAAGGTTGTTTCTGTTTTGGTTTTTTTTTACTGGCAACACGTACATAATGCATCACATCCTCCAGAGGGCCGGGTTATTTATAGTGGGCCAGGTTTATTTTCAGAGGATGCTCAGAGAAAGTGTCTCACACTCTCTTGTTTCCTTTGTGTGATCATCATCTGGAGTAGGTGGGGGAGGGGATGGGGGAGATGAGGGGTTGTGGCTGAATATTATCAGCAGATGTGCCTTTGAACATGAAAGCGCTGCCCTTTACTTCACATTGAGTGTTATAATTCCAGCATCAAGCATCTGTCTCCACAGACGCAAGTTTCAGAGGATCTACTTCAGAGCTGTTGTGGTTTTTTTTTAGTAGCTTAGGTGATTTCAGACAGAGACTGACTGGCAGAGCATCGGGCCTGACGTGCAGTTGTGTGTTTGTCTCTGTGCACAGGATGTGGAGACAGTCTGCAGGACAGCAGCGGGAATTTCTCCTCTCCTGGATTCCCAAATGGATACTCGGCCTACATGCACTGCATCTGGAGAATATCAGTCACACCAGGAGAAAAGGTACGAGCTTACAGAAAGTGTCAGATATGATTTGAGGTGCCTTTAAGCAAAGATCACTGGTTCCTTTATGTTGATGCAGTTTATTGGTTTCATCATATTTATCTGAGATTTAGCAATGTGTGACCTTTGCCCCCTGCTGTCCCCAGTAATGGGTTTTTTATTTTTTTATTAAGATCATTTTGAACTTCACCTCCATGGATCTGTACAGGAGTCACTTGTGTTGGTATGACCATGTGGAAATCAGAGATGGATACTGGAGGAAGGCACCACTTAAAGGTCAGTTTTAACAGAATTCAAAGAGCAGCTAATGAACAACAAACCTCCAGATGTCTCCTGGTCAACTTTTGTGTAAGGAAAAAAAAAATTAAAATACATTCAGTTTCAAAAAACCAACAACTGCTGCAAGTGAAAGCTGGGTGCAGTCTTTGTGCGTTTTAGTGGGTGCAGTGTGCTTCGTGTATGTGAAGTTCTGTAGAGCTCTGGAGACAGATTTCTGCTGGTACTCCAGGTGTTGTGAGGTTCAAATGTTTGATTTTGTGTTCTCACCTGTGACCCAGGTCGTTTCTGTGGCGATAAGCTGCCCGAGCCAATCATCTCCACCGACAGCCGCCTGTGGATTGAGTTCCGCAGCAGCAGTAACTGGGTGGGAAAAGGTTTCTCTGCTGTTTATGAAGGTGAGCACTCATTTCCTTCCATGCATGTTGAACGCATGGAAGCACACATCCAACAATATGTGTAGAAGCTGTAGCAAAAAAAACCAATTTTTGGCTCTCCCACTGCTGATGTGTCAGGCATTTTTATGCTGCATTAATCAGATTTTGGCCAGGTTTCACATTCAGCTCTATTGTTTGCAGACCGTGCAAAGGGATGATGTATGTGTGTGAGTGTGAAGGCATTCAGTTAATCCCCAATGCATAAATCAGTGAATCAGCAGTGAGCACATTATTTTTCCAAAGGAAAATACTGATGATATAGCTTTGAAATAGCTCAGTGTTGTTTTTACTGTCACTTGCAGCCATCTGTGGCGGGGAGGTGAAGAAGGACAATGGCCAAATCCAGTCTCCCAACTACCCCGATGACTACAGGCCAAACAAAGTGTGCGTGTGGAAGATTTCTGTGGCTCAGGGCTTCCACGTAGGCCTCACCTTCCAGTCTTTTGAGGCAAGACACCGATGCATTTTTAATGTTTTTAACAGAATAGTGTTCATGCTTTCTTCTGGATTTCATGACTAATTTTTCCCGTTTTTGACACCAAATCTTCTACTTTTCTTTAGATTGAGAGACACGACAGCTGTGCATATGACTATCTAGAAGTGCGTGATGGGATTTCTGAAAACAGCCCTCTCCTGGGCCGCTTCTGCGGCTATGACAAGCCAGACGACATAAAAACGAGCTCAAACCATCTGTGGATGAAATTTGTCTCAGATGGCTCTGTCAACAAGGCCGGCTTTGCTGCAAACTTCTTCAAAGGTGAACTTTTAAGTGCTGACAACTTCTAGGAGAAAATGTCAACATCTGAATTAAAGCATGTTCCAGCATTCACTCTGTAGGTCATGACCTTTTTAAATTTTATTTCATATCCTTGTTCTTCTTGCACCTTTGCGTTCTGTGCGACCCTCTTTGCCCGGCTCTGCTGTTGTTTTGGAGGGTTTTCTCTTGTAAGCCACTGAGCCAGGGGGGCCAGCTAAAAGGGCCATATCTTTGTGTGTTCAGAGATGGATGAGTGCTCCAAGCCGGACAACGGTCGCTGTGAGCAACGCTGTGTCAACACACTAGGCAGCTACAAGTGTGCCTGTGACCCAGGCTATGAGCTGGCTGCTGACAAGCGCAGCTGTGAGGGTAAGTACAGGGAGAAAAGTCACCAGCCCTTCTCACCATGTCATTTACATGCTAAAGCACTTTACACAGTTAGCCACCCAAATACAATAAGTACAGTCAGTCCTACTCCTAACAGCCCACATTAATGGTGGCGCTGGCCAGGCACGGCCTTTTCTGATTTGTGTTACAACAATGCAAGCTTTATTTTACCTCAAATTATATGTTGTTGTTTAAGACCCAACTGCTAGCACACACAGCTGCACAACATTACCATTTAGTCCCTTTCTGCCTCTAAAGGAAGTCAGCCAGCTACCCATCTCTTTGCTGTGTGTACAAATATTTCGCTGATGTTGAATTAATGGGGCCTGAAATTAAAGACAGACACATTAAAATGAATTTTAAAAAATGCATATAACTGAATGTAGTTCTCTTGGTAATGTGTTAATATTAAAATAATGCATATTAGTAAGGATATACATTCACATCGTGCATATGCAATAGTTCCACATGAAGCTTGCAGACAGTGCTTTTTTTTAACACTAACCCCCTGTTATGTTTTAGATAACTGATGCACTCGTATATGCAAATATTCAATTTCTTGCTTCAGTAAACTTCAGGGTTCAGGCTTTACATCGTTAAGATACATTTTTATATTTTAAACCTGCATTAAAATTGGGTTAAAATGACCCTGAAACCTGTGCTTTTATAGATATCTGTTAGATACTGTGCACTATTATTATTTCTGGATTTCAACACAGTCCATGTGTCAGCACAGCTTTTTGTTTTACTTGGTAAGGACTGACTGAATTAACTAAGAATAGCCAGGTGATCTAATGTGTATCACCAGCTGCTGCTGTTGTGTTGTATACTGCGTTGCTACTACAAAGCTTTGGCAGAAAGGTCAGGCAGTAATCACATTTTTCCGAAGGTTGTTATGTTTAAAGGAAATTTCAGATGGCAGCGTAACATTTGGAACAAATCCTTGAGAAATATACAGTGATATCATGTATTTATTTATTTTTTTGTGCGGACACCTGCACGCGTATCAAGCTGCTTATTTTTCTGTCTTTTGCGTCCAGCTGCTTGTGGAGGTTTCATCACCAAGCTGAATGGTTCGATAACCAGTCCAGGCTGGCCCCGAGAGTACCCCCCAAACAAGAACTGCATCTGGCAGCTGGTTGCCCCCACGCAGTACCGTATCACTCTGCTCTTTGATGTCTTCGAGACTGAGGGCAATGATGTGAGATTTGGGGTTATGTTAAATGAACAATGGGTGGGTTTGTTCTATACTTTTGCTCCTTGTCACTGCGACGCATCTCTCCTTAATCATAGCAAATGAAGCATTTCTCTCCTCCTTGAGTTTCATAATTAAAACCAAATAACACGTCCTGTCCAGGTTTGTAAGTACGACTACGTGGAGGTACGCAGCGGGCTGTCGGCCGACTCGAAGCTACACGGGAAGTTCTGTGGGGCAGAGAAACCAGAAGCTATCACTTCGCAGTATAACAACATGCGCATCGAGTTCAAATCCGACAACACTGTGTCCAAAAAGGGATTTAAAGCGCAGTTTTTCTCAGGTTAGTCCTCTGGCAGGGTTCTGCACGGTCTCTGCTTTCACTCACTCAGATCTGCTACCCGTCAAGTCATCAAAGTGAGCAGTCATCAGCGTTGTTGTGTCCTCTCTGGTCCGGCAGATAAGGACGAGTGCTCCAAGGAGAACGGTGGCTGTCAGCATGAGTGCGTCAACACCTTTGGGAGCTACAGCTGTCAGTGTAGGAGTGGTTTTGTGCTGCATGAGAACAGACACGACTGCAAAGAAGGTATTGCACATTACATTTTTTGTCTTTTTGAATAGATCTATCTACTCGTCTTCTTCTTAGATTTTGGTGAGAGCAAAAACAGTCTGAGTGCAGTGCTTGAGCCTATTGCAGATTAGTGTGACGCAGAGCACCTTTTTATATTTTATCTAATTCTTTTTCTTTTTTCTTTTTTTCTTTGCAGCTGGTTGTGATCACACTGTGAATAGTGTGAGTGGCATTATTACCAGCCCCAACTGGCCAGATAAATACCCCAGCAAAAAGGCATGCACCTGGGCGCTCACCACCACTCCAGGTCACCGCATCAAAATCGTACGTGCCACAACCTCCTGCTTGTCAGTCATTTATTTATTTGTTAGCAGCTTTATCTGCGTAATTGAATTGCTAAATCCGCTGAGGACATCTGTGTTTACTGTGCTCATGTCAGAAACTGTTATGGCCTTCCTAATGATGATGTGTGGCTCCCCCTTCTGTTATTATTTTTGCATTTTTGCCCACTGTGCCACAAATATAGAGTCAGTTATTTGCTGAAACAATGTTGTGCATTGATCTTCCGTGTGCCGAGTTAATTAATTTCTTATCTTCTAGAAATATTACCTTACTATCTCGCTAAAAGACAAAAGGCATTAATGTCTGATCCTTAACATTTCGTTTTCTAACAGGCCTTCAACGAGATCGACATGGAGGCCCACCTGGAGTGTGCCTATGACCACATTGACATTTACGACGGGCGCGATGGAAAAGCGCAGAAACTGGGTCGTTTCTGTGGGACCAAGAAGCCTCCGCCCATCACATCCAGCGGCAACAAGTTGTTCATTCGCTTCTTCTCTGATAATTCTGTCCAGAAAAAAGGCTTTGAGGCTTCCCATACTGCAGGTGAGAGTTATATTACAACGTTCAGCTTTTCTTTCTGCTAAAAAACCCCCCAAAAAACAGTGTACAGTTTCACATTGGTTTTTGTTATTTTTAGGTCAATTAGTCATATCAAACCTCATGAAGGGCTTTAGATGTTCTTCCAGGATTTTTAGGTCGCAGTTCACCACCCTGTCTCAAAATGTGATGATTCAGAGCATGTTCAAGAATCCTTTTGTTACAGGATGACTCTAGACACAAAAGCACAGCAGCTGGTCCTGATTCCCATCAGCCCACTTCTTTCTGTCTGCAAAAATGTTTAACTCAACTTTTCTGTTCAGAGTGTGGAGGTCAACTAAAGGCAGAAGTCAAAACCAAGGACCTGTTCTCCCATGCCCAGTTTGGAGACAATAACTACCCCGGAGCCTCTGACTGCGAGTGGGTGATTTCGGCGGAGAAAGGCTACGGCGTGGAGCTCATCTTCCAGACCTTTGAGATCGAAGAAGAGGCGGACTGCGGCTACGATTACATGGAGCTCTTCGATGGCCCTGACACAAAGTCTCCACGTTTGGGACGTTACTGTGGCTCAGGGGTAAGAACAATATTCCAATAATTCTCTGAGATTGTTTTCTTGGGTAACTCCTGCTGCAGAGAAGCACCGTGACTGGCCGGATGTAATTATCAGGAAGTTGTTGGAATTATTAATCCTGTCAAAACTGATCCTGGTCGTCTGTAATGGGGTGACTTTTCCGACCCGGCCTGGGGATTTTGATTCCAACTTTAATCCGGCGTGCTCCTCCTGAGTTTGGGAGTGCTGCTGTGAAGGTAGCTGCAGGTCAACATAGCCGGTCACTCCCTGGGTGTCGCTGGACTCTCTGGCACTTAGTTCCAATGGTGAAATAATCAGCCGATGGAGAGGCTGCAGCTGGTCTATGAAACAATGAGTCCTGTGGGGAATAGTAACTCGAGTTTCTTCAGGTTAGAGAACAGCTTGATTTCATTTACAAGATTTTCTAATAAGCTTTGGCCTCTTATTCACGCCCATTCTTATGAGTCATTCGCTATAGGGGACGTAACACCCCGAGTTCCTCGGGGAGCAGCTCCTCAATCAAGTTTCCTTTTATAAAACAGGTTGAAATAAACTGAAACAGTTCAGTCCAAAGTAGAGTAAAAACTCATTACGGTGTGGGGGAGGTTTACTTTTAGCCCCAAGGCTTTTCTCAGTTAAACAGTAGACTGTTTCTGGGTCTACAATAAAATAGAATGGGCCGCTTTCTTCTTGTTTTAAATCCCTTTCCCAATAAACCAAGACTTACAGGCCATTGTATTGTGGCGCATTTTCACTGTTATGAATAGCGGCTTTAATCGGCAGTCTGCTTTTTTTTTTTTTTTTTTTTTTTTTTACAGTTGGTCTGCGGCTCTCGTCTTTGTGACAGCCACAGGGCAGCTGAGTCTGCGCCTTAACAAACTAATGATTGCTCAAAATGATTTTTAAAAATCAATATTCACATGATAGTGGTATTCTGACAAACAGTTAGGTCAAATGTTTCATATTTTTGTGCTCACGTAATGCAATTAACTCAGATTTTTGAAGCATGTGTGTAGCAACAGATTATATGGCTATATTCAGAGAAGAAATGAGCTTTCTGCAGCGGTGCACTTCAATATGAAGCTCAAGCAAAAAACAAACAAAAGGAAAAAAAACAAAACAGGAAAAAGCTGCAGAGGGCTAGCCCTGGACCCAGACCCTCACATGGCCCCTGGCTTTTACAGCAGTAGCAGTCAAGAAGCTCTCTGTCAGAGTCACTGATTGGACTTCAGCATGTGAGAAGTCTTTTTAGTTTGAATTGAAGTTCAGGGAAGCAGAAAGCCACAAACGAATCTGTTGTTTTGTCCCTCCTGACAGCCTCCAGAGGAGATCTACTCGGCCGGTGACTCCATTGTGATCAAGTTCCACTCCGACGACACAATCAACAAAAAAGGATTTCACGTCCGCTACACCAGCACCAAGTTCCAGGACACACTGCACTCACGCAAGTGACCAGCGGAGGCCAGAAGGGGCCGTGCAGGGCAAAGGGGCAAACGGAGGGGCCCCCAAGGGAGGCGCCAGCCAGACGCTCGGATCCCTTCGGCCAACAAAATGAATCAGACACGACAGAACAGCCGCAAGACCACCAACCGCACCTCAGCTCCTAGGGGCTCTAGCTCCCCCCACAGACTGTGAGGAGTAAAAGCCATTCTGCAGTACACCTTGTTTTTACCTTTCTATGGTTAGGATTGGGGTGGGAGGGTGGATGTCTGCTTTAGGTGGACAGCAGGGGAAAATGTATTGACCCAATACCCCCAGATATGTTTTTTGTTTGTTTGGGTTTTTTTTTTTATTGTTTTTCTTCTTCTTCTTCTTCTTCTTTTTCTTCTTTTAAAAAACATGCCAAGAAAGGCACAAAGGAAAACAGTGGATTCTCAGGACCTGTAGGAAGGCGGGCATCAGCTGGACAGATCCCTGCTTTTGTCAGGCCAGTCTGCCACATGCAAGGGGAGGAGAAGAGGAGGAGGCATATGGGGAACATCTCCTGCACTCCTCGGTAAAGGCTCTCTTCTCCTCACTCTACTCTCATCCCTTTGATTCAAGGATTCCTATCCATAAGAGGATTAAAAGGACTTGACTTGAGATATCGATACTGTATGTCAGTCAAGTGCATGTAATTCCAAGGAAAGGAGGAAAACGGTACCGTGACAACACCAGCATTTGTAATTGGCTTTGTCCTGACAACCAGCGGCAAGATTCTCGTTGTTACCATTAACAAGCAAATGTAGGAATCTGTTATCTTATCAAAGGACTAATAAATGAAATGTGGTCCATATCTTCTGGTTGGTAATTGCTTGCCTAATGATTGGCTATTACTGTACCTCTGTGTATAAAGTAATGTTTGATCTTTCAAAGGGAACGTGTGCTTTTCTCAGCTCGAACCAGTTAGCACTTTACAGTGAATTGTTCCAAAATCATGAGCTTATGGAATTTTGTGAAATGCAATGCCAGTTCACTTGTTTTTAAATGCATTTTATCTCTTATTCTGTTATTATATATATATATATTTTTTTTTTGTAATTGCTCCATTTAGTTCCTCAGGCATACTTGAACATTGTGTGTGCCCTGTAACATGGGGTAATAAAGATATGACTTATGTTTCAGTGTTGATTTACACGTCTGATGTATAATAATGTCTCTCCAGAGAAAATGCCTTTTTCTTGGTACAATGAAGTATTTCTCAAGAACCAAATGAGCCTGGGTATTTATTGTCATAGTGATTACATATATAATGTAATGGTGGGAGGTATTTCTGAAGTTAGCCTTATAATTGCCTTCCAATGTATAGCCAATGGTCAGTGTTGAATATACTTTGTTGCTCACTCATTCCTTCTCTTTATTTATTATTCAGGACCATGTTGCATGAGCTTTCTGCGGTCTGACACACTTGTTTGATGACTGACCTTTTATTCATACTGCTAATTGAGCTCAGCTCTGTAAACCTGTTTGGTTTTTTTTTTAGGCCACTGTAGTTAAATTGTGTTCTGGCAGAGACTACCCAGGATGTGCAAGAAGGCGTAACAGAGGAGAGGACTCGAATGCCCCCCAAATATAAACAGACTATCTCTTATTCATATTATCTGTTATTCAGTATTTATAGACGGGAGCTTTTCATTCAAGACGAAAGTAGGAAAGCATTTGCTTTTCCACTTTGCTAAATATTCATTCCTCTACATGTAACATCACTCTCCCTCTGATTATTCCATTACCCTCCTGTTGTTGTTTTTTTCTTTCCATGAAAGAATGAAGAGCAGAGCAAAGTTGCTCCACAAAAGAAAGCTGCCCAAGTGCCTGAAAGTAGGGCCTTTACTCTACTTTAAAAAAGTACTGCAAATACATAAATGTGTAACAAGACTGCAGGCTTGGAGAGATCTTTTACAAACAAAACAAAAAATACCATGTAAATAAATAGATATGGATATAGATGTATATAGATGGGTAGAAATAAACATAAGTAGAGATACATCTCAATATTTCTCCTTATTTTATATCTCAAGAGCTATTGAAATAAGTAGAGATTGAGAATAGCAATAGATTGCTAGATGGGTACTGAGAGAGATATCGATAAAGATGGGGTGGAGAGAGAGAAAGAGAGATCGATAAATGAAGGAGTAGAGAGAGCGATATCAATAGATGGTAGACAGAAATAGCTATTGTTGGACATATCAATAGGTAGGTACAGAGAGGGAGATATCGATATCAAGCTCGATAGATCTACATATCCCTACAAGAAGCACTGCTGTAATATTTTGTAGAAAAAAGGAAATGAATGTGAAAGGTACACAGACATTCAAACACTCCTCTCCATTCACAGTGGAAATTAAAGTCTCTCCAGAACAAAAGTCAACGGGTTTTTTTCCCCCTTCTAATTTCACTCCTATTTGTTCTCATCTTCCTACATCCATTTCCATCACGCTGAGTAGAAAATGCCTCTTTGTGTAGAACAGCATCCCTTTATTTAATAACCAGCATGAAACATTAATGCAATTCATTGTTTCATCTGACCTCTTTCATATGAGTTATTAACAGCCGCCCGGAGATGCGAAGCAATCTACAGTAGCTCTCCCAGTAATTATGTGACTGTAAGCAAACAGCGACAGGTCGTCATCCCGCCGCTCCGTTACATAACGGTGCAGGAGGAAGAAAAACAAAAAGAAAAGACCCCGAGCTTTTCTGCACCTGTTTTATTTGACATCCACGAGTAACAACACGCACATAAACCAGAATTTACTGCTCTTGCTGCAGTCGGCCCCTCTCCCCCGACCGTTATTATGTTGTGCGGCTTGACAAATGGCCGTCACCTTCACTGCGGGGCAGAGCGGAGCCGCTATTGAGTGGTGCTCTGAATTGTGGGAGAACAGAGCAGGTTACAGTGAGAGGCTGTGAGTGTGGTGGAGGGCGTGTGGAGGGTACACCTGAGGAGCTGATAAGAGGTCTCTTTTAACCCAATGACAAAAATACACACCTTGAAACATTTTGTAAGATCTGAGATAAAACGAAGTCACAAAAGAGGAAGGTGACTTGTGCTAAATATTGGCTTTGACAGTTCTAAATGTACGTGTGTGTGTGTGTGTGTGTGTGTGTGTGTGTGTTGGCAGCATCCAAAGCTCAGTTCAGAATGAGTAAGAGCAGCATACGCAAACAGTTACATCACCTTACATTACATTTAACATAACAAAAACAGAGTATAAATTTGGTTTATAGAACTTTTAATCCAGCCACAGTGGGACATCATAAGCTCTGATACAAATGTGGCTGAAAAATCACATTCACTGCAAAATCGAGACAAAGAAAACAAAAGAACGAACAAAAAAAAAAATCCCCAAAGAAACATTCTGACGCTTCACAACATGGCCACGTATCAAAGTGAACCATTAACACTGGTCTTCACGGACATCGCAGCGCTGCGCTGTGTCAGTGTTCACAAAAGCAGGTCACAGAACAGTCAGCAACTCTTCACAACTCAATAAGTAACACAGATGAAAATTGTGACTCAGCCAGTGTTTCCCAACAATTACTCCATCATCTAGGGCTGAAGATGAAGGGGGGGAAAGAAACCAAAAACACAGCTCATGTGAATCATCGTGTCAGCAAAGAAAGATCAACCTACTATTATGAGTCACATATTCAGTTACACTAGATTTTAAAAAGAGACACCCAATTGAGGATTTTTTCCCCCTCTATACTTAACAATCCACTGATCAATACAAGTGAAAACAAACAAAAAACTGATAACTCTGACATCTTTGTGCTGTAAAGTATGTGACCGTGTACTGAGCCGTTGTTCCACAAACATGGAAGAAAGAAAATAGTTCTCTAAGGTTGCATACAGAGGAATGCCTCTGTGTGACATCAGTAGTGTTTATGTGGTGAGTGACTGCCAAGCCATGGCACCCAGCTGTCCCCCGACCCACCACAGAGCTGCTCCCAAGGAGGCGGCTGCCATCACAGCCAGGCTGGCCTTGAGGACAGCGCCCGGGTGTCTACTGAAGCGGGCCGGGGCCACGCAGGCCAACGTGGCCACAGTCACGGTCAGGGTGAACAAAATGGAGACGGCCGTGTTAATGGCCACAATCTGGCCGAACTTGGCGAAAGGCACAATGACACAAAAGAAGAGAGGGACTGTGGAGATCGCTGTGGTGACGGCGCTGGACACTATGGCAACACCCACATGGTTCACTGCCTCCAGAGTCCGCCTCTGCCTCTCGGCCTGAGGCTCCTGCGAATAAAACAGAGATTAAAAAAGTGCAGACTCTGAAAAAAAAAACACCCTGTGGTCATTTTTTAATTAGAATAGTGGCATACCAAGTTATGAGAAGGCATAGAAGGTGTGGTCTCCCCAGCCAGAAGGTATCCCTCCACCAGGTGTAGACAGTAATCCACTGAGGATCCAACAAGTATTGACAGAGAAATTGCCTCCACTGCTCCCATCTCCCATCCCAGCCAATACATGAGCGCCACTACCAGACAGATCACCCCTGTTCAAGACCAAAAACATGAGGGAAATGCACTCTTGGTTATCTGAAAACATCACTTTCAAATGCAAATATTCTCTTACCGAGAATGGTTACGAGCACGGGCAGCAACAGCAGAGGATGTGCAGTAAACACAGACACAGCTGCCACGCAGATGGCCAGAGACAGCAGCAGACTCCAGAGGGCACTCTCCACACCTACAACAGGACCAGAGGGCAGCACTTTCAACATTTCAATCTGTCTCCAGTTTTAGAAAAGGAAAAAACAAAAACAAAAACTGCATCTCTTTGACATCTGCTCCACCTCTCACTTGCCTATGATTTCCATGAAGATCTGCTTCCAGTGCTCACACGTCTGGAAACCCCTTTGCAGAGAAGAGGTCTGCGGGAGAGTTGCGAGCTGCTCCTGGATGAAGTTCTCCCACTGAAGAAAATCGGAATACGTCTGAAATGAGGATTTTCCCTTGTATGTGGTCTTACAAGGGAGGAGGAGGAGGAAGGGAGAGAGAGAGAATTAAGGGGTTGCGGCAACTCTGAAACCGCAGGCGGTTTGTCGCATGGAGATGAAGAGACTTACAGATTCGAAGGCCATGGACAGCCAGCGGACCTTCCCCCCATGCATTCCCACCGCTCCGTGGGACAGCTGCCCTGGGAGCAGGTTGGGTTCAGGGAGAGAGTGACACTCGGGATGAAGAAGAGGCAGAATGGAAGATAGCTTGTTGCCTGTGAGGAACAACAGACTTTTAAATAACTTTTTAGACCATTATACACATATTAACCTTGCTGATTTGACTTTATATTACTTTTTTGTGCCACAAAAAAAACCTATATTTGAAAGGTTACTTTCCCTTCCCATCAGATAAGCAACTGTTACCTGACGGCAAGCACTGTGCTCCTCCCGGCTTCACAAGTTGTGTGTTTGCACTAACAGCTTTGCAGATTTTGCACAGATGCCCCATCTCCTGGAAAATATCAAAGTCTGGATCCAGTATAATGCTGCCCTTTGGAGAGAATCAAACAAGAAATTTACACACGGTGAGAAAGTCATTTTAAAATCCGGTGCGGCATTCCTCCGGTCGACAGTTTAAGATGCACGTGGCGCAGGTGTGACCCTCACCATATCTCCAATCACGTGGTTGTCCCTGCGTTCGGTTCGGTTCACTCCCAGGATCCCAAACACAAGGAAAACCATGGCTCCGGTGTCGACCAGAGGACGCACCGCCGGGTGGCCGCACACACCGCCGCTGCATGGATTGAAGCCAAACGTTTTGGATGGTTTCGTTTTGGCAGCAGATGAGGAATCTTTGAAAATAGAAGCAGCGAAAACCCTTTCAACCACGTTTATTTATACAGGGCAAAAATATCTGCATAACTGGTGTACTGTGGAAAAAAAAAAAACTTTAAGAAGAGAAGTCACATCAGTGCGTTTTCTCTGTAGTTAAGGTTCAGTTAAATGACAGGAAAAAGATATTTGTGCAGCGTGACTCATGTGGAGTGAGAACTGTTTTCCTGATGCTAACAAACAGTCTTTATGTTTATGACGAGACGCTTGCTCGCTCACCGCTGGGAAAAGGCCTATAAAAGCTTCCCCGTGAAGGTCCATCAGGCCCAGAGCTGATGCCACAGCCTGGTGGGTTGACACACACGCGGCTGGGATGAGGTCTCAGGCGGCACTGAGCAAAGTACAGCTTCCTAAAGGGAAAAAGCAGAGCTGAAAAATGACAGATTTCCCCACTAAAACAACCCGACAGCCTGTCTCAGTCTCTGTTTTACATTCTTCCTTTGTGCCTTCACCTGCTGTGCTGCTGTGGAGATGATGCTACATAAAAGGAAAAATCTGGCGTCCAGCCATGACGAGGATCACACGAGCCGGACGTGATCATCCAGCTGTCGTATGGGAGGTATACGTGGGAAACACACACTGTCATTCTGGCGGTGTAATTGCCATGGGGCTGATTAAAAGCCTATTCAAATAAAACAAGATTAGTTATAAGCTGCTTTAGTGGCACTCGAATTATTACGAATATAATCAAGTTGACTTTTTTCCTGCTCTCACACCTGGAATGATGACACCTCCTCACGCTCTGTGCTGCACATCTTCCACGGGGACGGGATGCTGGTGTTAAGAGAGAAGCGGTAAATGGTTGTAGAGGCTCCGTGGTCTAACTTTGATACGTACACTGTCACAAGAGAGCCTAGAAAACGGTACAAAAGTCAGGATTTTAAAGACAGGAAAAAGGGCTTTAAATGAGAAAAGGAGTGGGTTTTTTTTTTTTCTTTTCTATGTGCTGGATTTTTACCTGTTTGGTTAGCGAGTGAGTTCTGTTTCACTTCACTCGGAGCAGCAGTGGGAGTTGTCCTGCTTGGCCTCTGCTGATGTGTAGAATACAAAAATGCAGACGAGGGAGCGTGGGTGGACAGTGGGTGGGGTTTTTCCATGAACACACCTGCAGGATACAATGTGCATTTTTTTTTCTTTTGATATTCGTTCCAGATCTAAGAGGTTAACCGAGTTGTGCTTCCAGTCTTACCTGAGCACATGGGACAGGAGATGCCTTGGCCGCTGAGGTTGCTCCGCAGAGCCAGCAGACTTTGGAGGTTTGTATCTTGGCGGAAAAGAAGGGGAGCGTGAGTGGCCGGCCTCAGGAGACAACAGAAGGCGGCCGAGAAGACCAGAACCAAGAGAAAGACACCTGGGCCAGGAGGGAGATGATAACAATGACAGAAAGGAGGGTTTGATAGAACAGTTGTGGGACAGATCAGCAGTGAGGATCAATTACAGTCACTCCCAAAGAGTGTGGATGAATCCTTCATGAGAATGCTTTGCACTTACTCTGACAGGCAGAATCCCCTCAGGGCAAACAGAGATTACAGAATTTCTTCAATAGTTCTTACTTAAGCCTGAGGTGACTCTCATATCTAAACCAAATATTAAGAGCTCTGCACACAATATCTTAGAAGCCCCAACCGCGGAGTTTTGGGATATAAATTGGTGTTGTCTTTGCGAGTTCTGAGTTAAGATTAAATCTCACCTAGAACAGTTTTCCGTCGCTCCACAACCGGCTCAGCCACTAAGTGCTTCAGGGCCCACTGGAGATTGGTGCTCACCACACCCACGTGCCGCTGCCCCGGAGGGGACAGAGGTGTCTCGACCGACAGGGACAGAATGGCCGCATCGCCGTCTGTGTCGCAGAAGCCTGGCAGAGACGAAAGAAAAGAACCTCAGAGGTGCCCCAAGAGATACATTTTTACAACCAATCCTCCTGCCAGCCTCCATTCTGATGCTAGGCAGATAATAATCTCACCTGGCTCCATTTCCACTGACAGAAGAGCCACATCATCATCCTCGTCCGACAAAGGGCTGTGGTTCGCCGACAGGCCCGAAAACAGCTTCCAGCTTCGCGGGGAGGAGAGTTTAGGGGGGGAGAGAGGGAGAGAGACAGCTGAGGGGGATTACATCTGGGTGGGTGTCACACAGCACGCACAAAAAGTAAGGAAGCAAAAGCTTACCAGCTCAACCAGGCATGTTCACGAGGCTCCACAAACTGTGTCCAGATACAAAGGGCGGCTGGCATCAGGACAGATACCCAAAGCCAGCAGCAGCTGACGATGAGAGCCATGAATAGGCCGAAGTCATGCACGGCTGGGATCTGAGTGTCAGGTGAACAAAGCACAGTGTAAAGGACCTTGAAACATTCAATTTGTGCTTATCGTGGGAAAAATGGTTGTCTGCTGAGAGAGGCACTTCTATTCACCCACTGCGGGGGAGTCATTTATACGCCCTCTACATGTCCTATTAACTGCTGTTATTTCCTTTTTCTTTCGCCATCCCACAATTACCTGAGAGAAGGTGTTAGCGGCATAAGCGGCCGCAGTCGTGAAGGAGGTCAGAAATGTCGCTCGGCCAGCTGTTTTAATTGTGTAGATCATTCGTCGCTGCGGTTGATGCAAATGAGAAGCCTGTCTGAAAGTGCTGATGAACACAAACACATCATCCACCCCTGAGAGATGAAGGGTAGACAAAAGGAGGACTTCTTAGCACACGTCGTGGCAAATGCATGGCAAAGAGTTGTAGTCTTCTTCATTTCAAAGCAATGTCTCCACGTAGCATTTACATACAGCTGAGAGTTAAAACATAAAAAGGACACTATGTCTGCATCTTGTGCGTGAAATCAGCTAAAGCCTGCAGCTTGTTAGTTTAGCGTGAAAAGCCTGGAAATGGGAGCTAGGTGAGACCTACGAGAGGCAAAGAAATACAGTGAATTTTCACAGTGAAGTCAGTCATTAACACTTATACGTTGCATAATTACTCTGCATACAACACAGCTTTACTACAGCATGTCATATGGAGGGGATTATGGTTTTATGGGGGGTTTTGCCATTTGCTTAACTGGTGACAAGACTCCATTGAGTCACAAGAAGTAGTAATTAAATCCCCTGTAAAAATACAAGGTGGCACTTTTACATTTTAATGAGCTTTAGTGGTTCTGAGAGGCAGTTTTTTAAAACTTTAGACCCAGCCAGGCTCGTGGCTTCTTCAATTCTGTATTTAGGTGTAGCTAAGCAAAGCTTGCCTTGAGCTTCATATATACACCGATTAGGCATAACATTATAACCACTGACAGGTGAATAACACTGATCATCTCTTTATCATGGTACCTGTTAGTGGGTAAGATATATTAGGGAGCAAGTGAACAGTGGTCCTTTAAGTAGATGTGTTAGAAGCGTAAGGATTTGAGTGAGTTTCAAAGTGTGATGACTAGATGACTGGCCAGAGCATCTCCAAAATGGCAGCTCTTGTGGGGTGCTCCCGGTCTGCAGTGCTCAGTATCTATCAAAAGTGGTCCAAGGAACAGTGGTGAACCAGCAACAGGGTCACTGAAGGCCAAGGCTCAATGAAGAACATGAGGAGCAAACGCTGCCCCGTGTGGTCCGATCCAACAGAGAAGCTGCTGCAGCTCAAATTGCTCTAAAACAGGGGTGTCGAACTCCAGGCCTCGAGGGCCGGTGTCCTGCAGGTTTTAGATAACACGCTGGGTCAACACACCTGAATCAAATGATTAGTTCATTACCAGACCTCTGGAGAACTTCAAGACATGTTGAGGAGGTAATTTAGCCATTTGAATCAGCTGTGTTGGATCAAGGACACATCTAACCTGCAGGACACCGGCCCTCGAGGCCTGGAGTTCGACACCTGTGCTCTAAAAGCTTAATGGTGACTCTGATAGAAAGGTGTCAGAATACACAGTGCATCAGTTTGTTGCAAATGGGGCTGCATAGCCACAGACCAATCAGGGTGTGCAGGCTGACTCCTGCAGACCATGTACATCCTTTCATGGAAACTGTATTTCCTGATGGCTGTGGCCTCTTTCAGCAGGATAATGCATCATGCCACAAAGCAAAAATGGATCGGGAATGGTTTGAGGAACAAAAAAATGAGTTTGAGGTGTTGACCTGGCTTCCAAAGCCCCCAGATTTCAATCCAATCAAGCATCTGTCCAATGTGCTGGTGAAAAAAGTCCAATCCATGGAGGCCCCACGTCACAACTTACAGAACTTAAAAAGGTTTTTTGCTAACATCATGGTCTAGAGGAGTCCATGCCTCACTGGGTCAGAGCTTTTTTGGCATCAAAAGGGGAACCAACACAATATTAGGCAGGTGGTCATAATGTTATGGCTGATCAGTGTATTTTACAAACCTCAAAATGGCATCAATCTTCGTAAACACTATCGCTTAAACGACTTACCGATACCGATAATAACAAACGCTGCAACTCCGTTGAGAATGCCCAGGTATCTCACGCCAAACACGACGTGGTATAAGAAAAGAGCCATCAGGCAGCTCAATCCGATGCTAGCGAGTCCAAAGAAAGTCAAAAAGACTGCGCAGAGACAAGAGGAAGCTTGTAAATATTTCTGCGCCTTCAAACAGAAACATGTACACACACACCGACGTAAGTGAAATACGGGGATACTGTACCAGAAAAGGAGGTCAGGACGTAGACAAGCACAGTAATACAGGCTCCGCTGACCACAGCCAGCATCATGTCATTGTGGAAGGTGTGTCTCACCTCATCATCAAACAGCTCTGTTCCCCCATATAGCACCTTTACCTGACTGGAACAGGTCACACAGACACAAAGACAACTTTGAGTGTTTGCAATAGCATTCAGTACCTGTGAGTACCTAGAGTTTTTCCTGACCTGGTAGACTGCTTGGCCAGGATGTCTGCATATTGGACCACAAAGTTTTTGAAGCGCGCTCTCTGCTCATCTGCTCGGTCCTGCAGGGAGTAGTAGGATGGCAGAGGAGCTCCGAAGTGGATCTCACTGCGTAAGAGGGATGAGGACAGATGCTCCGGGGACAGACTCTCATCCACATACCAGTAAAACTGCGGGTGGGTAATGGCCAGGCTCAGAGAACCTGCACATGAGGAGAATCAGCAAAGTTAAGTTGAGCTACCCCAAGGAGTCATTTAAGCTTGAACTGGAATTTCAACCTGCCTTTAATATCAGCCAAGTCTGGGCCCATGCCATCATAGTAGATCTTGCCTCCTCTCTCACTGGGGTAGAGGTACGACAGGAGGGAGCTGGGTGGGGAGCAGTAGGACGGCCCCAGTGGCAGATCCCTCAGTAACTCCAGAGGCTTCCAGCAGAACTGATGAAACTGTGGGTGCTGCATGAGCAGCCGCTCAACTTGGTGAATCGTCTGCAGGCGCTCTGGAGTGAAGATGTTGCGCTCGCCTTTGCCTTGAGCCACAAACACCAGCTCAATCCTCCACAGAGCCTGGCTCTGTAAGTAGTAATTGGGAACAAACCTGCGCCTCCTAATGAGGGGAAAAGTTGAATTTCCATCCCCTAATCTCTCCTCTTCTTCCTCTTTTCCTGGATTTTTGCTTTCATGCGTCCCCGTTTCCCCCTGACCCAGATGAGGCGCTGTCCTTTCATCTCTGCTTGCTGCAGCTCCTCTCTTCTGATGATCGCTGGCTTGTAAAGGGTCCCTTTGAGGAGCGGAGGACCTCGTGTCCTCATTATCCATCTTATTGAACAGTTCCTTCTTGCCCAGCTTCTCCAGCAGAAGCTCTCGCAGCGCCTCAGACTCCATGTTATCTATGTCTCGCCTACGTCTGTCCCACGACCCCAGCTGAGTCTTTACGGCGATGGCGAGGGCGTCAAAACGTTCAGCGGAGAAGTGGCTGTGAACCTCAAAGGCACTGTAAGAGAGGTCTATGTCCAGAGGAGGGCAGTAGAGCAGCATGTAGGCAAAGAGAGCACATGGCAGCAGGACAGCTGCTCCTAAAACTGCCCCACTGGCCCAGGGTTGTGTGTAAACCCACCCAACTGCCTTCCACAGTCCACAAACCCCAGCATCCCCTGAGGAACAGCTCTGCTCTGCGGCGTGTGCTGCTCCATCCTCTTCCTCCAGCTCCTCCTCCTCTTCCTCTTCTCCACCACCCCAGCTGGTGTGAAACAGCAACGGCTCATCATCCACATCCATTGCGGCACCTGTCAGGGACACATAACACCACTTGATCATCACTCACTTAACGTTATGGCTCTTCTCCACTTGGTCAGGTGAACATGAGCACAGCTGCGACAGAATGGGGGACAAGGCAACTTTGAAAGTTGTGCTCAGAGAGCAAGGACACGAGGGAATTAAGTCTATCCTGAAGCAGTTGGCGACAAAGGCCGTCCACTGGCAGCTCGCATGGAGAAAATTGAGCGAGGGGGACCTTTTTTTTCTTCTTCTTGTTCTTCCCCTCAAGGGCTCGTAATAGAAAATGGCTGGCTGAGTCCTGCTTTAAGATGCTGATCACAAGGGCTTGGGGTGAGACAGGCTAAAAAGCTGTGATTTAATTCTTTTCTCTCCCAGCCCATGCAAGCCATTATCACCCGGAGAGCGTCTACTAGTGGGTTTCTACATATGACCAGTCGATGCAGTTGTTTCCACCCTGCACCAAATTAAATCATCTCACTTGTCTAATTAGTGACAAGAAGAGTGAGTGGGGTATAAAGAGTTTATCTCCAGCGATGGGCAGCCTTCGACTAATTGTGTCAATAGGTGTCACTTTTTTTCCCTCCACCCCTACTCTTCTTTTCTCTCAGGCAAGACATTACAGACAGTTTGCATTCAAGTGGCAGTGAGCCTGCTAACTGCAGCAATTTATCTATTCTCTTTAGAACGGTGCTTTAAGGTCAGCCAGGTAAGACATTGAATCATGATTATGTGTAAAAGATAGCTGTAGTCAGCTTTCTAGCTAGAGTGAAAAATCCATCATAAAAAAAAAAAGAGTAATTTACAAATGACACGGTTTAATCGATATTTGTAAAAAAGATTCCTCCCGTTGGAGAGCAGGGAAGAAAGACTGTTGAGAGACAAACCCTGAAGGTGCAAAATGAACTGTAGGCGTGCTGATTTATGGGACAGTTTGTGCTCTTACATCTAAATGTAGTTGATTTCACGGTGGCATTAAAGGGAGTGCTCCACTCGGAACAGCCAGCCTCCTTGTGCGGCCACCGTGCAACAGTCAGACTCCGGCTCACAGACTGGGGGATGCATTTAACGGGCATATCATTAAAATCCTTTACCCTCCAATTCCTCGCCCTCTGAGAGAAACACTTTTGATGTTCTCAAACATCCACCGTGGTTTTACGCTGGATTTTACATTTAATAGCTCCTAAAACTGGCGAAGTTGAAAGCAAGAGCTCCACCCTGCATTTCACGTTCTTAGAAAAAAGGCCAAATTTGGGGCTTCTTTTAAAAATGGACAACACTTTGTTTTATTAAGCACCATGTCATCCAAGTGCACGGACAAGGGCACCGCGGCCCCTTTTAATGGGAGTGCAGATGGGGCACGCAGTGTGAATGTGAACTTCCCGCACCTTTAGAGGATAAACGCATTAATGGTGTTTGTTTGGTAGCTTTTTTAGAGACAAAAGCTCAGGATGCATCATTAAACAAAAAGAAAACCATCTTATCATTCTTTTCAGTGACTTTTTTCTTAAACAACACAGCCATATATTTTAAAAATAACAAGGAAAAAATAATTTGTTCCAAATTGCTGTTGTAATTTCAACTTATTATGACTCGTTATCTGCAGCCATCATGGGCTATTATTCCATAATGAGTCCTATTATGTTGTTTTCCTCTAATGCTGACTTTTCTTCGTCAAATGCGTTTTCGGTCCAAGCGTCAGTATTTTGCATAGGAAAGCACGAAGAACTAAACTCGATATGATTCTGTACTTGGGGGGTAAATGAAATTGAATACAACTACTAATTTTGGCAATTAGATTTTGGTAATCCTCTCTGCTCCCCCTGCCCTCTCCTCTCAAGCATGTTTTGGTCGTGATGCTCTCAGCAGCAGATGAGAGGAGGCACGCAGAGAAGTGCAGAAATATCATGCGAAGAGTGGGAAAGGGAGAGAAGAGAGGAGAGAAAAACGGGGAAGTGGTTGAAGAGACGGCACAGCTATCAGACATCAAACAAATCGTGGGCTCCTTGAAAATCTGTCAAAAAGAAATTTCTGCTATTTAATAATTATGGGGGGAAAAACAGCTGAAAAACAGGACTACAGGTGCATCTCAGTGCCCGCTTCGACATAAAAAAAAAAGCCTCACAAGCCGAGCAGATTTCAAACTCTGAGGATGTATGAATGAATTAGGAGAGTGAGGCAGGCTCAGTGCAAGCTCTGCCTGCTTTTTATGATCCCCTCTACTGTCTACATGTGCCTTGCAGCGGCGTGCAGTTACAGTGGGGGAGAGATAACTACCCACGGCCTCGGGGACGCATCCTTTCGTCTCTTCGTGATGAGTCTGGCACTCCTTCGCATCCAGGAACATTGCGCCTCGTGTACAATAATTATGAGTGGAGTACAGCAGCAAAGCACTGCGAGCGGTACACAGCCTGGTATAACTAATGTGTTTACAAGCTGCCAGAACTGTTCAACGTCGCTATTTTTCTGAAAAAATTAGAAGAGAGCAGTCGATTTAAACCACACCGGCGCAGGTGTGGATTAAAAATTAAGAGTAACCTGGCATCGTGCTTTAAGTGTATGTTGGTATAAAAGCACTCTGTCATATGGCTGAGTGTGTATTAAAGCTGCGTCGCTCTTAAAGGAGAGGCGGTGGTTTTCTGTGTGTAATGCAGTTACATTCTGACAAATGAGACAGGTGAATGCACCAGGAGGCCTGGAGTGAAGTTCCACGTGCTGGGTTTTCAGGTATAAAATTGTGTTAATTGCCTGAAAAATGAATTTTCGATGCCTTTGACATCCCGCTCGCGTTCAGGCTCACGTGGGAACTTTGTAGCTTTTACATTTTTTTTTTTTCCCAACAAGTGATGTTTGTGCTGTACCTGCCAGCTCTTTGGAAGCACAGCAGGTCCAGGTGATGGACAGAGCTGTCTTGTATGTCATGTTCAGCGAGTTGAGAGCATCCAGGATGAAGAACTGGAAAAACCTCACTCGACCGCGGTCTAACGTACGTACGGCCTCTCCCGTAAAAAGATAAGCTCAGTGTCAGTGTTATTACCCTCCTTTACATCTCTGGGTGATGTGAAGCCGGCGAGGTGTGCGCTCCAAGCAATCCCTAGCTTGCTGTGAGCCTGAACCCTTCACATATCATCATTACTCTCAACATCTCTCTCAGCACTCTGTTTGCCCTCAATCTCTTGCCCTTTTCTTCCCATCAGTCTCACTGCCTTTTTTTTTTACCCCCACATCTCTATCCTGTCCACAAAGGTGAGAGATTTGTAACCTTCATTACTGATAGCAGGTAAATATATCCCCCCCCCCCCCCCCCCCACCCCCCCCCCCACCCTCCCCCCTCCTCCCCCCCCTCCTCCCCCTCCAT
>VUQG01022596.1:0-12667 GCA_015106755.1 Etia nguti | reverse complement strand
GAACCCCAAAAAACCCAAAAAAAAACAAAAAAACCAAACCCCCCCCCCCCCCCCACATACACACACGCACAGACAGAGACAGACGCACACACACTCTTGCTCCGGTCACAGGTTGAAGCAGTGACGTGTCTGAAGCTGAAACGTGGCGTCGGTGCAGCTGAGGGTGAAGCCATCCTCCTCCTGGGCCTGTGAGTCAAACTGAAGTGGAGCCAGGAGAGGACAAAGAAGACTCCTGGCCTCGTGTTGAACAGCATGAAATAACACACCAGAGCGGTGACCACACACACACACACGCTCTGGCCCACTGACAGGAAGTCCTAAACCAGCAGACAGCCAAGAAACCAGACGCCACTTCCTGTGACGGGGACGCTTCTGCTTAAAGAGCCCGATCTGCCCTTCAGCGCCTCTCAACAGGTCAAAGTTCACCTGGAGGGCACTCCAGCTGGGGGCCAAAGGTCACCAGAAAGTCTCTGCGGGTGTGTCTCTGAATGAGACAGAAGCAGCTTTGCATGATTCAGACTCACAGTCAGCCTTCTTTGAGTGACTCTGAGCTCACCGAACCCCTGAGACACCTGCAGAGGTGCAGCTTTGTATCAGCAGACGGCTCTGACCGCTCTCTGTGACGTCACATAGGTCCGAGAGTGCAGAAGGCTGTGGTAAACAGAGTGTTTGGAGCAGCTCTGAGACAGTACGTGACCGGAAGTGAGGCCGGCCGGCCACCCACCAAAGCCCCCTTTACTGTGACTCACCTGTGCTGGGCTCACCTGTGCGCAGGGTCTCGCTGGCAGACAGGCTGTGTCGGTTCAGGTCAAAGTAAAGAGTCTGAGCCGCAGAAGTTTCTGGATAACCGGAACCTTCACCTCTGTCAGCTTCCGGTGAGGATCGGACGGAGGGTTTCTGCTCTCACCGAGTTTGTGTCCGAGAACAGCTTCAGCTTCAGCCGCAGCACAGACTCCTCTCAGCGCTCCTCGCAGCCAGGCTGGCAACACAAACCTCCTCCTCTTCCTCCTCTGCCGACGTCACCGCGGCTCTGCCCCGCCCCTGCTGGACGGGAGGCGCCCTGCGTCTGATTTTCATCAGCGTATCTTCATCTGCAAGCTTCAGCTGTAATTATTGCGTAATGACGTCAGAGCCACCACTGCGTTCATCTGCTCTTACTAATACTAATTATTCCTCTGTGATGTCAGACATGCACGTGATTATAACCACAGAAAATCACTCAAAAATACACAAACCAAACACACAGCAGCACAACCAGCAAAGACCGACAGGAAAACACAAAGACGAGCAGATAAAATAAAATATGATCACTGAGAGGCGAGAGTGACCACAACAAGACCCAACATTAACACAAGGTGACAAACACGAGCAAAACCTGACAAAAAAGAAGACGGCAGAGACAAAAAACAATCACAAACTCACAAAATCACCTCAGAAATGAGTAAAAGACAAAACATGATAAACTGTGAGGCAACAACATGCCATAAAGTACCAAAACTGGATGAAAACAATGACTACAATGAGACAAAAAACAGACAGAAACGTGTGCAACAACACAACATGACACGATTCAACAACAACACAAACACACAGCTTCCAAACTCAGAGCCACGAATTTCAGAGTTCAGAAAATTCAACATCGTTTTAATGTCACAACAAAAAACCAAAGTCACGAGCACGTGAAGCAGGAAGTGCACGCTGTGATGTGGACAAACTTTACTGAAACACTGACGGTTAGCAGTCACCTCCTGAGCGTGTGCTGCAGAGGTCAGTGAGGAAAGCAGCTTCACCATCATCATCATCCTCAGCTTCATATCAAACAGGTGTATTTACAACATGTACAAATACCACACACTGAAGAAGAAGTGTCTGAAGGAGAAGAAGAACTGATGTGCAAAAGTACAGCTTCAAAGTGCTCTATGTACAGGTGAGTCCAGGTGAGTCCAGGTGAGGAAACATATTTAACTTCAGCGCTGAAGTGGAAATGTGGTGCAGTAAAAGTCAAAGGTCATGGTTTCAGTTCATCTTACAAACATGAAGTCTGAAATCAGAGGCTCTGAAGAATTCCAAGAATAAAGTCCCAGCGTGGAAAACTGTCACACCTGCAGATCAAATCACATCACGAAAAAAAGTCTGAACTAAAAACCACATTTGAACGATTCAAGAAGGAAATCTGAATTTTTAAAAATCTGACTGGAAGTTTTTTTTAATATAAAATCTGTAAATTTTAAAAAACAGAAGACTGTTTCAAAAATAAAAAAAGATAGAAATATACCAAAGTAACAAAAACCAGAAGAAAGTAGGAAGAATAAATCTGAATATTTCAGCATCTGCAGCTCTGATTGGCTGCTGAGAACGCGTGCTCAGAGTTTTCTGAGTATCGAGCAGCTTTACGTTACACTCTCAGACTTTGGGCTGACGTGCTCCAAGTGTTTTTCCTGACACTGTCATTTTCCAACGATGTGATGTCACCTCACCTATGATTGGACGCCTGCAATTCACAGGTGGCAAAGCAAACGTCACCAAACAGGAAGTTTGAAGAGCAATTCAGGTTCTGGTGAGGAATTCTTCACTTCTGACCGCCATCTTCAAACGTTCGAGCAGATGGTGCCTTCACTGCCGTTACGAGATTTTACAGCTGTTTCTGCAGCTCTGAGCCGACAGGCTGAGGGGCGGCGGCCGGATCAGTTTGGGCCTTTTCAGCAGCGCCCCCCCAGTCCTCTTGGTGGTGCTGTAGTGGGCGCCGGCGGTGACGGAGTAGGAGCGTCCGTGCATCATGCGGGCGTTGAGGCCGTTGGCCATAGAGAAGGACTTCAGGTGAGACTTCAGAGCCAGCGGGAGGGGCAACTTGTCGACCAGGTGGACCGGCGTGCAGGAAACGATGGAGCGACAGCAGAGGTCCTGCAGACTGAGCACTGACAGACACAGAGAACCAATCAGATTACAGCAATCACAGAGGAGAACCAATCAAAACAGTAAATTATTATAAAATTATTGTATTTCATGAACGCTTCATCAATAAAGTTATAAAATTTTAGGAAACAAATTGTAATATTGAATATGGAGTCATGTATTTATATTATAACATATTTTTTGATACATTTCTTAACATTTTAGAACTAAAGTCATAAAAATTTTGCAATAAATAAATAAGATTATGAAAAAATGCTCTAATATTTCAGCAACAAAGTGAAAATATTGTATTAATAAAGTGACAGATTAGAAAAAACTTGGAATATTTCAGGAATAAAAAGTGTTTCTTAGGGTAAAAGAGTAAAAGCAGAATGATGTTGGAATGAATGAAAAACAGGAGAAACACGTTTTTGTGAATGACGTCTGACTTTATCCTCAGTGAGGCGGAGCCTCCAGCAGGGGGCAGCCTAGAGCTGAACGTCCAGCTTTAAAGCTGCATCACAGACCTGCAGGGGGCGGGGCTAATGGCACACCTTTGTTGGGCCTCCACAGGCGCTCCATGCCGTGCCTCATCAGCACGATTCGGGCGAGCTCCGTGAAAGACTCTGTGATGTTGAAGTTGCACAGCGGGCTGACCTCGAAGAAGGTGACGCCCAGTTTCTCGGCGTACACCTGCGCCTGCTCTGTGGTCACCTGACGCTTGTAGGCCAGGTGCAGACGGTTGCCAACGAGGATCTTAGGCACCCCTGGGGCATGCTGGGTAAACAGGGAACAGAAAGGAAAGGGGGATGTGGGTCTTTAAGCATACTCAGTGTTACAGGCGTGGCAGGTGGGAGGAAGGCAGCTTTAAATAAAGGGAAACATTTGAAGTACAGCGACCTGAAGCGGTGCTGCCTCAGTGAGCGTGGGCGCCATTTGTTACTCATTCAGAGAGGCCCTGACATCACCGGTCAGCTGTTAGATAACAGGAGAGCGATGGGTAGAGAGCTGACTGCAGGGAAACACAGCGACACACGATTCATCGCTCACCTCATCGATCTCTTTGATCCACCTGTCGATGCCGTCAAAGGACCAGCGGTTGGTGATGTCATACACCAGGATGACCCCCTGAAAACAAACAAACTCACACTCTCATCAACGTGTTTACAGCCTCGACAGATAATCTCACCTTCATTACATCACCTGTTTAAATTAAAGTTTAAAGGCTGCATCACGGGGGGCGTGGCCTCTTTGACTGACAGGAGTGAGCGCCCTGCGCGGGCTGTTACCTGCTCGCTGCGACTGAAACTACCGATTCAAGATCAACTTTTAGCTTTGCCGTGGCAACAGTGACACTGTTTCCATGGTGACGTCTCCTCTAATAGCCCTCATGAGCGATTACAACAGAACAGCTTCATTTAGGGAGAAGTGCCGGGAAACAAAGCGGCACGTTTCGGAGGTGTGGGATGAGTTTTCTCACATATCCTGCCATCACCGCGCCGCTGCCAGAGTCACACGGTTTCACGTCCAATCAGAGAGCAGCAGTCACAGCTCGTCAGCATCAGCGTCTTCAGCCTCGACCCCCCAAAAAATGAATTCATGTTGATCATTCTGATTAGATGATAGAACTTTTACTGGTTTACAACAACCGAGGGGTTCTTTTACATTCAGTAAAGGTCAAAGGTCATTAGGAGAATCAGCTGCATCTGAGAAGAAACTCAGACCCAGCTTCAGTGAGCGCCCCCCTCTGTTTGTCTGCAGCAGTGCACTCGATGCTCACCTGTGCTCCTCTGGAATACGATCTGAATATGGTGCAGAACCGGCCCTGCCCCGACGTGTCCCTGAAACAACACAGACAATGAGAGGTTAAAGGTCACCGTAGCGACGCTCACGCCTCCAAAACAAACATTACTCAGAGTCTTAACTAATGACTGTGAAGCTGAAGGTTAGTCTGGGATGAGCTCTCTCTTTGTCCAGCTTTAATGAGAAAGAATCCTTTGAGAAAAAACAAACTCCCACCCTGAGAGAGAGCCGTCTCACGGTGCCCACTTCAGCTGCCTGACTTGGTCCAAACATGAAAACTTGTTCTAATTTTGGAAAAAGGTCCAAACACAGGAAGCAAACTCTGACCTGTTTGCACATTTTCCTACAAGATTTAAATAAATAAAAGGTGGCTCTAGACTTTTGCACAGCAGCGTCTCTGACTGTGGTGATGAATGTGTGCACAGACGCTCGTCTCCGCCTCTTCCTGCAAACACAGCGTGCTCTGTGGGTTTGCTGTTTCTGTCCACAGTAAGAAACACGAGCGTGTCTGAACACCGCAGCAGGATTTTGCTTGGCTCATGAGCACACGGGCTGGGGAAAAGATGGCTGCCAGTTATCGAAGTAAGAGCAGCAGATTCAGATAGGATCATCACACACACACACACACCATCTCCTCTGCTTAAACATCAAAGTTTCAGATTAAACATGTAAGAATGTAAACATGTAACAGCGCCTCGGCTGAAGCACGTTTCTAAAAACACGAGTGAGCAGCAAACCGTCATCACAGAAAGAAACTGAGTAGATTTACTCGAGTACAGCTCAGCTGATTTCATGCAATGACATCATTCTTTTATGCAAAAATAAAAGCAGCAGTGCTGCGGGCGCTCTGACGATGACATCATCATCCACGGAAAAGACTGGCCTGGACTTCTGGACAGATCCTTCAAAATAAAAGTCCTGGTCACTTCCAGGTTAGTTTGTGGTTAAGCTTTTACGGTGTTCGGCCTCACATGATGACATCCTGTCAGCTGCAGCATCAAAGGAGGTTTTTAATCCGACCTGCTGTCAGACGTGTCACATTTAGGCTTTTAATCATCATAAGCTATTTTTTTCCACTTTTATCCACCGCAGACCGGTCAGGCTGTGCTGTCGGCTGCATTCGTCTCAGGTTTTTTGGACATAAAACTGAAACTCCAAACTAAACTTCTGAGGTAAAAAACTGAAGGAATATTTTTCATTAACTGAGTGAAGTCAGCCTTTAACACCTGTCAGGCTGAAGCTGGATGAAGCTCAGCAGCTACCTGAAAAAGCTTTTTATGGAGTCAAACCAGCCTCACACGCCTCCTGTTTATTTTTGGTCGTCCTCTATTTTCTTTCTACACAGACAGGCAGCTGATCACATGACACAAGGACAGCCGTGAGAACGACGGCGTGTTCGTACCAAAGCTGCAGCTTCACTCTTCTCCCGTCCAGGAGGATGGTGGTCGTCTTGTAGTCGATTCCTGAAAAACAGCAGAAGGAAAGAGTCAGATCAAACTGATGAGCAGCAGTTTTAGATCCAGCGTGCCAAACGGTCTCAGAGGAGGCCGTCATCTCAAACATGCATCACAAATAACATGCACAACAAGCTGCTCCTAACATGAGAGTTCCTTCAAATTTCAACTCTACATATTCATGTGTCACAAATGTCTTATAAAATAAAATACAACGGTGGGCACCAAAACCTAAAAGGGGCTCTGAGACTCTTAAAAACTCTACTTACTCAGGATTAGATACCAGAAAACATCTTGGTTCAGTTTAAATAAAGATGCAGTTTGGTTCAATCCACCCTGTTCCAGTGTGAACCCAGCACAACATAAACTAGGTTTACCCAGTAACGATCAGTGGTAACGATCTGCTGCAGGGTTAGTTGTGTTGTTCAGGAGAACTACAAAAGGAGGTGGAAAGGATGTGTCGGCGACAGCAATCCTTCAGAGCTACGTGGTCCAGTGTGGTCTAGCGTTCAGGATTCCTGGTTTTCATCCAGGCGGCCTGGGTTCAACTCCTGGCATGGGAAGCTGATTATTGTCTTACTCATTATTTAAACATTGAATTTGTGAGGGCCAGCCAATCAGAAGAAACAAAGGCACAGTATTAGAAGGAGTCTTCAATCATGCAAAGCGCTCCAGCATGTCTGAGTAGATAAAACGGTTTACGAGCAGTTATACAAAACTATTGTTTACGTTTAACTAGCAGAGTATAGTTGGTTGGAGTTAAGACAAGATTTGTCTGGATGAGTTTAGGCTCTGACAAAAAAAAAAAAAATACTCAGCTTTAGGTTCCAGAAACTGCTTATTTAGATTTAAGCTGCACAACTGTTGCTCTGAACCCCCAAGGTGTGATGCTGGGCTATTCAGAGCATCCTGAGCAGGTGTGTGGTTTCTCTCCAGCTTGTTACTGGTTAGCCGCTAATATCAGGCGACTCTCACAGGGAACAAAAGCAGAAAACAGCTCGTCTCTTCTGTAACTGTGATTATCATTAGCTTCCTGAAAGTAACCACATCGACACAGGCAGCACACGTATTTATTCATTTACTATTTTTGACTTTTTATTTCGATCCTCGGGTGGGTGCTGGACTATAATCAATCTCAGCATGTCACTGTAGTGTGCGTTTGTGATGATCCACAGGCTGCTGCTCTTCTCTTTCTCCCACCTCTCTTTGAGAAAAAAAGCATAAAAGCAAAAACACACAATACTAAATTATGAACACTGATTCCTGTGTCCATGCTGAATCCCTGCAGGTTGAATACCGGCCATTCCCTGCATAGAAACATGTCCGAAGACGAGTTAATAATTAAAAGAATTCAATTGCTCAACCAACAAAAAGAGGGCTCCCTGATAACTGACTATGAATTAATAATGTGCCATTAGCAAAGAACAAACAGTGAAAGCCAGCTCCTTGTATCAAACACATATATGAAAATATCTGTGGGAGAATATCCCGAGAGAACAAGACGTGATATAATGTAGGAGATATTCCTGGAGACTTAAGCCCAGCCGACAAACGCTGTGTGTCCAAGTTATTGCACACACTCTGGCGTGCATGATGCATGAAGGGAAAGTGGAGTTACATAAGAGGCTATAACAGAAAGCTCTGCTGACAGACGTCTAAACAGCAAAGCGGTGGGAAATGTAGCTGCTGCAGGGTGACAATGAGAGCTCCATGATTCAGTACAAATACCAGCACGCCCGAGTACACGAAACAAGATTCCTTTATTCAAATCTGCACAAATTTATTCAGCTTTACTCTTTCAGTGTGACACAAAAACTACAGGAGGCGTTAATGAGACTTTTTGTCTACACGAGTGTGAGTCAACTGCTTTCACAAAGTTCTGTGTTTTTATTGTATAAAAATAAATAAGAAGAATAAAACACACATTTAAAAAAAGCTAATCTAACTCTAAACATTTTCAAACAATAACAACTAAACTGAATTAGAAATAAAAATGAATTAAAAAATATAAAACTGTAAAACTCTGATTAGCGTTGTGTTAGCTTCACAGCCTGATGTTAGCGTGGCCCTTCTTGTGTTAGCGCTGTGTTATAATTGAGTCTGAACAATAAAACAGGCAGTATTATGGTAACGATTACAACTCCTTAAGTTTCATTGTAACACCGGGGCGAGCAGCCACACGGATCATTTTATCAGTGTTTTTAACTCTGTTTGGGAACCGAGGGGAGATTTGGACTCACAAATAGTTAATGATGTCAGAGGTTCTGCCGTGCTGCTGCATTTTATTTTTCAAACTGAAATGTGACCACTTATATCTTCGTATGTCCTCTGTGAACAAGTCCACACAATCAGTTCAAACCCAAATAAACACATCACCTCTAACAGTATTTTTCATGTATAGTGAAGGTCAGCCTATCTGTATGAGCCGGTTCACACCGGAGGAATGAGTCAGCCTCTCCTGGCAGCACCAGCAGCATCATTATACCCCCACTGAGCAGCTCGCAGCAGCGCCACAACCACACAAACACTCTCACACTGAACATTTGGAGAAGATGTTAGAGTGGGGTGTTTTTGTGGAGTTACACAACACTCAGAAGGATGTTATAAAAGAGCCGATCGTGGCGTTCAGACCATAAACAAGCGCTTGGCCTGTCTTCGCGTGTCTCATTTGTGAGTAATTATCAACGGCTCATAAAACACAGAGAATAAACCAGCAGGCTGTTTGTGTGCATTTTTCCGAGCTCGCGTCGGTACTAATCAAGGCTTCCCCATGTGGTTTGACTCAGCTTTGCCACTGCAGCCAGCTCTTCTCTGGACTCGGCTGGAGAGCGAAGCCCCCTCCTGGACCTGAGAGCCAGAAATCGTCCCACAGTTTCACCACAGCTATGTCTGTGTGCTGTCATGCCTCCCGTTAGAGGAGATGACCCAGAAACAACAGAAACCAGCGGTTTTCCATCAGCCTGAAACCGTCCTTACACCAAGGAAAACCCAGAAACTCTGACGTCCAACAAACAGCACGACTCGAGGCCTCTGCTGATGTCGTTGCTACTGATTAACCCACCCAACGGCCGTCATGTCTGTGAGACCAAAGACAAAAAACTACTAAACAAAAACTGATTTCTGTTCATCAGCAGAGTCACAGCTGGGGTTTATCAAACATTCAGCTCAACATGTCCAACATAGTTCCTCCAGAAAACCACGGATCTCTAGTTTTCCTGTTACTGTATCAATGAACACTTTATCCCAGAGTTTCTCAGAACCCAGGATGTGTGTTCATACCAGCCACAGAAAACTTCATATATTTATTTCAAACAAAAAAAAACAAACATCAAAAATCGTCTCATTGCAATGCTGGAACAATTTTGCAGGTTAAAAAAAAAGAAAAATCACAGAAACGATTATTAATAACAAACAGCTGCAGATTTTATTTTCTTAAAACAACAAATAAAGAACACACGAAGAAAAACTGTAAACAAACACGATCATTTTAATTTAAAAAAGTAATTTCATGTTACAAAAACAGGAAGACATATTTTCAGCTCCATAAACACGTGGATGTCACTAACCTTTGTCACGTCAAATATTAACATTTATAAGTATAACTTGTAAAATTTAGTATATCTCTAATTTATAGTGTTCAGAATCACCGTGGTGACCACTTCAAAGTGTCTTTGTGCTGGTTTCCATCTTTGCTTTTTGTTCATACGTGAACAATAACAGAAAGACCGTACCTGTGTCCTCATTAGGACTGTGTTTCAGGACAATTTACGGAAAAATGAGAAAATAATGGAACAAAAAAACTTTCTCCAGCGTAATTAAGTAACGCAGTGCATCACTTTTAAGCAAAGTAATGAGTAATGTGTAATAGATTATTTTTTTTTGAGTAAGGTTTTGCTCCATATTGTAATTCTTGGTCTAGAGCAGCTTTGACTCACAGTTCAGACCAATCTTTATCTCATACTGAGACAGCTGGCTGCCCCTCAGAGCAGAAGGTTTAAATAGCAAGTGGGCGGGGCTTCTGTGCCTGAAATTGACCATATAAGGATATACCCTCCCTATGACATCATACAGAGCCAACCCCTTAAAAAACAGGTATAAACTGAGTGTTTAGATCTGAGCTTTGGTCTCACAGCGATGAATGAACACACGCTGAGCTGATTATTATCACTGGGACAGCAGATAGATGTCATTTCACTGTTAGGAGACACAAATATTACTGACGGTGTATCTGTGTAGAATATTTTAAAAACGGGATAACTGGATCAAACTTACTACAGCTTTTTTACACATTTTCTGTTTTTTGAATTTACTTCTTTCACTTCAGAATTAGACATAAGATTACAGCCTTCCTTCCTCCAGGACGATTCAGAGACCACGTGGATGTTTTTCTGCATCCACAAGGCACGACCCTGGCCTGTCATCTGTGACCCTTGACCTCCTCACTGCAGGCTGTGGCTGGTGATGTCAGCAGGCCTTTTTATGTGCAGAGGAGATTTGTTTGCGTGTGCGGACTTGCTCATCTCCTGAGCCACGCGACGCAGCGATCAAGAGCGGCGTTTAATTCTTTACGTTAAACCTCGCTGCCGTCCTCAGAATGTGACAATCCAACCTTCAGACTGTTCTCTGCTGGTAAATTGTTTTCTGTCCAAGTATAAAACATGAAAACATGCGTCTGCTGTAAACAGGTGGATAACATCACCTGCTGCTGCATGTAAACGTCAGGTCTGACCAAGGTGCATCTCAGATCATCTATGAAACTGTCCTAAAAGTTCAGTTTGGACTTTTCTGCAGAGAAATGGCAGCCGTGTGCAGGACGTTACATATTTAAATATAAAATCTGTTTTTATAACAGCAGGTTGAGCGTGTGATCATGTGACTCGGTGAGCACAGCGTGTTACATCATGTGTCAGCGCGTGAAGCTGGAGAGCTTCGACTCGTCCTGTCGCCCTCCTGCAGGCCGAGCGTGAGTCATGAGCAGCTGCCTGCCAGCGTTTATTAAGACACACACACACACGTAAATGTAGATACATTTATTTAGTTTTAAGAATAAACTTGTGAACTTATTTCACAAAAATTGCTTTTTCTTGTAAACTTTAATCACTAAATGTCATTTTTCACCTCAAAATAAAATCTCTTTCTAAAGCTTTGATGTCAGAGAGACGGCTGTGGGGAACGAAGCTGGAGCTCTGATGGAGGCGCTTAAAGTTTGAGGGAACATGAAGTCAGACTCATGGTGGAGGACTCGGTGCCAGCAGCCTCCACAGAGATCACCGGACAGCTGACCCCACTCCCCCGACTCACCCATGTTGTAGCCGTACGGGGACTCGGTGGCTCCGTCCTGCAGGCTGGCCAGGATCTCGCCCTTCCCCACGTCGCTGTCGCCCACCAGCAGGAACTTGAGCAGAAAGTCGTAGGCGCGCGCCGGGCTGCTTCTGTGGCTCATGCTCGCGGCGGGTAACGACTGTGGTGTCCCATCCTGAGATGAGAGCAGGATTCCACCTCTCCGCCCCCCCGGACCCCGCACTCAGACTGAAGCTTGTTCAGGAGCTGCTCGGAGCGCGTCCAGCTGTGCCATCGGCGCGCTTTTACGCACGAAGGTAAAAATCCTCCGCAGGTTCAGGTCTGCTCCCGGACTGAGTAGCAACTCACGGATCTCTGGCCTCCCCCTTCGCTGCACCAGCTGAGGAGGTTGAGGGAGGGTGTTTACCTCGGTCTGATTGGGCCATCGTCCGAGTTGCTATGGCAACCTTGAGTTAGGATTGGATGTTGGAGACGTCCATCAGCGAGCGGGACGAGCTTTGCGTTTGGCTCACTGAATGACGTCAAGCTGAACAGAAATAGATAAGGTAACTATTTCCTGTTTGACCTGAGAAAATAAAACCATGACAGCGGCTGGGCGGAAGAGATGCTTTACTCAGGAACACTCTAGAGATGAGCCTTCTGACAGACAGCAGTCAGGGTTTGATGAGGCTGATGTTCAGATCAACAAGCGCAGCACTCGGAACAGACTGAGGTTACATTTACAGGAGATATTTTATCATGTCCTTCTGCGTCTCTCTGAGTTTTGTGAAGCAGTTACTGTTGGAAATGTCTTCATGCAGTCAAAGGACGTTTTCCTCCATCAGCTCATACTAAAGTTACCAATCACTGATTGAAAGCGTGACAATTTATACAGCACCAACTCACAACAGCAGTCACCTCAAGGCGCTTACATGCATGCAGCTTCCATCTGACAGATCTGTCAGATCTTCAAATGAAGTTTCTCAGCGGTCATCTCCAGAAGAAAGTTGATTTCAGCTTAAAAACTCTTACAATAAAGAGGAAACCATCATTAACCAAAGTGTTCTCGTGGGAATCTTTGGATTTAGCCACAAAGGGTATTTATGAAAAGGGAGAAGGAGAGCTCTTCGGAAGAAGACAGTGGGCAGCTGGAAGAATCTTATTCACCTCAGCCTTTTTTTTTTTTAACTTTTTTTTTTTTTTTACATTACTTTTTTTTTTTTTAATTTAAGTTAAAC
>VUQG01022594.1:0-11198 GCA_015106755.1 Etia nguti | reverse complement strand
ATTGTAAGATGGCGAAAGATGTACCCTTAGGCCCCCTCCTCGATTCAGAGATGGTCTTTCCCTTTTCACGTAAATGGCCTCCTTCACTCCGCGCTCAAACCAGCGTTCCTCCCTGTCCAGGATGTGTACATCCTCATCATTGAAAAGGAATGGTACTCATGGCCATTGATCAGTGGGCTTTGATCAGTGGGTTTTGGTCAGTGGTTGTTGATCAATGGTCATGAGAATTTGCATAATTAAGATTAAGGAACTGCCCTCCCAGCCCATTGTTCCTTCAGTGGGCTGGTTTCAGTCGTTATGCAAATGTACTGTTTATAAGATTGGGGAAACCTGCAGTCAGCTGAGACTGAAGAAGTCACTTGGATGAGTGACGAAACGTTTCTCCCACAAAACGCTACGTCCAGATGAACAGAATCAACTTTTGGAGATTTACTTTCCTGGATGATTGAGAATGCATCAAGATATTTCTTACAAGGTTTCAGTGAACAGGTTCAACTGAAGGGCCAAAGGATGCATTTCCAAGACCACGTGTCAGGTCTTTGTTGGATTTTTTAGATATTTCTTAAAGATATGACTTTTTTCAGGACACACTACACACCTTGCCATGATATGCCAAGTTCCTGCTTAAAAGCTCTTCTAAATCACTTTTTTGGTGCCTATCAAGCTGTGTTGTCGTTGGCATTTTTGATTGACTCAGCTGAAGAAATGGGAACAAATTATGTGATTTTTGTGACAGGCTGCTAGTAACAAAGTGTCCAAAATGCAGTTTAAAACAGGTACTTTGCCAAGTTGTTTTTGTGTAGACACAACACTGGTTCATATCTTAAATTTTGTAGGTGTGTTTTTAATACTTAAATGACTCATAGGTCAGTGTTACGTAGCTTGGCAAACAAAAAAAAAATATTCATGACAAATTAAGATCCATGAACTGACTCCAGCTGTCCCATGTGTTCATACCAACTGAATTTTTATACTAACTGAATTTTACTTTTTTCGTACAGAATAGATTCCTTGGTGAAAAAAAATTATGTATTGGTCAGTTGTGGCTTTGCTGTGCATATGTAATGTACTCAGCCACTGAATAAAGGTTTATGTTTTGTTTTGAATCTGTCCTTTTATTGCTTTACAATGCTCTATGAAATTTAAAGCTGCATCTTCAGCCATGTGTGCATCCATAAAAAAACACTTTCCTACTCAAGTGTCAGCACATCTCATGTCAATGTCAGCCCGTCACAGTGTCTTTCCCTTGGGGCTTTTAGATGTTGTTTGTCTGGCCACAACTTGACCCAAGAATGAATGAACAGACTCACAGCATGAACAAACAGCATCACAGAATATCCAATACTTATTTTAATGTATTCAACAGCTGGTCAAATATTAATTCTCTAATCCCCAGTACACAAAAATAAACCACTAAACAATCTTTCCGCCTATTAGTGAAAATTGATTAAATTAGCTAAATGTCTTGGATGTTGTTATCTGAGCAAATCCATAAATCCACAGAAGTTCAAAATAACAACAATAATAGTGGGTGGTCAGAATCTGCCTATTTAGTGTCTCTAACATTTGTGTGAATGTGTAAGTTATCCAGTTGGTGACAGTCACTGAAATAATCACTAATTTGTGGACTTGAGTGAAATGGCAGTATAAATTGATTTAAAGTTAACCATCTAAAATTATACTCTGCCATGTCCTTAATTATTCTTTTATTCTTCTTAGATATTTTTGGTTGTTTTCTTCTAGCTTGCTGTGCATCCTGTTGGCACCGTCTACTGCAGGTGTTTCTTTCAAGTTTTCTCACTTTGTAGTCTTTGGCTAGCTTTCCTGAGTTCTGTGTCTTGACTTTCCATTTAATTTTGAGAGTCACTTTTCTTGTGCATCTTGCTTTAGTTATTTAATATATGTCTTTGTTGACAGCTATGTAGCTCCCTAGTATTTTTATACATTGCCATACACCAGTTTTTGTTCTTTTGTTTATTTTATTTTTTGATTTATGTATATGCCATTCATTATTATCCTTTTTGATGATGACTTGATGGTGCAGTGATAATATTAATAACAATAATGATGTACTACAACTCTGTCCTGTTTTAGTGTTTCACTTCAGAAGAAAAATAGGATCTAAATGCAAAGAGAAAAAACTAAAAGAGGCAGAAAGCAAGGAACAAAAGTGTTCTTTAATGAACCTGTTGGAGGTAACACTGGTGCAATGGGGCAACAAATGAAACACAGCAAAGACCCAGCAATTAACAGATGAGTCCAACAAAGAATAATCCAAAATGTTAACACAAGTGTGAATCCAATAGGTGACCAAGAACATAGGAAATAAAGCTGAGACAGGTTCACAGCAGAGACACAATTGACAAGAAACACTTGGCACTGTATGGGGAGCTGACAGGAAATCGGCCACAAGTGGAAATGATTAGGGGAAGAAAACAAAGGTAGTAAACCAACCAAAGAGACACCAAATAAATTGAATACTAAAATAAAGCATGAGGTGACTTCAGACTAAAACAAAGACAAAACAATGAACACTGACGGGGTGAACTGGAGACAACGGCAAAAAAGAGTCATTTGACGAACAAAGAAAAACCAAACAGATGAAAAAACTTAAGGGCATTGCAGCTATTATATGTAGGAAACACCAGGAAGCCCAGTTGTTAAATGATTACTAGGGTAAACAGCAAAAAATATGTCTTGAAATTATACTAATATTCTATAGAACTGATCTGCTAAAACAACACACAAAATAAGTCTGCTTTTTATCCCGAGTCCATGAGTGCATTCCGCCTCTTAGCTTAACGACAGTCCTTTTTTAGTTTCAAAATACAATCATCTCTATAACCAGCACTTCTCAGCTTGGCTGCACTGTGTTTCATGGGTTCAGAGGCCAATTACACTGTTTGGAAACTCTTTTTCAGCACGGTGCTCAGCATTATTTGACTTTCACTCTTTCCTTTCTATCAGTCAACCACTCTTTACCGCTCTCTTCTGCACACACACATTCACATCACTCAGGTACCCTTGGGCCAGCTGTTGAGTCCGCCTATGAATCCAGCCATGCTATTGCTCTCTCTGGATCCAAAGGGAAACTTAATGAATAATGAACACAGCGGTGAAATGGGAGAGTGGGGGTGGAGGATGAGTACAGGAGTGGGGGAGAGAGAGGCCCTTCAAGACCAGGATACGTTGGAGAGATTGAGGGAGGGCAACTTGTTAGTGTTCTGCCATCAATTAGGCCACAGAGGAGACATGAAGAGAATGGAGGCTGATGCGTCACGGGGTTCTGTAAACCAGAGTGTGCTTGCTGAGGAGACAGATTAGGCGTCAGAGACGAGGAGGAGAACAGCAAAATGAAAGTCAGAAGGAAGTGGACATGGAGAGACAGGGGTCTCGAAGGCATCGGTTCCTCAGCACACTGCCTCCAGCTTCATCTATCATCCAAGCCTAGTTCTTCCTGCCAAGACAACTGTGTTTCTGGTCTGGATCCAGAGTTGGCATACAGCTTCAAAAACATTCTAAAATGGATGTGCTCAGTATATTAAACAAAGTAATGACTCTCCTTGAAACGGCGGGCAGGTGTTTTTAGTCTTAGCACTTAAAAAAACCCCTCACACTTCATGAGGAGCTGACTTTTCCATTACTGCCAGATGTTCAGGCTGTATTTTACACTTTCACAGGCATTCGTGCAGTACAAGTAGCTGGTTTAAATCATAATCCTGGTGTTGCTTTTGGTCCCTCATATAGTTTATCCATCATCCTAAATTATAGCTGTTTGTGTCTCTAAAAAAATTAGAGCATGCAGCTTTCTGGTTTTAGAGAATGAGTTGTAATGTTACATCAGGCAGACCACATTGCTGACATCAGCTAGTGCCAAGCCACAATTCTTTGTGTCCAATTGGCAAATTCCAAATAGTGTGAGATATTTAAGTTGCTTTAGTCACGTTACAGTTGCTGCACATTTGCAAGCCTCTTTGCAACCCACCTCCATCCCAACTCCTCCTTTTACTTAATTACTGTGTCACTGTTGTCACTGATGTCTGCTCTGTTCTGTACAAAACTTCTGACTTTCAACACATGTGTGTGGCAAATACAAAATCATGCTCCTGAGTTTTTGTATTGTTATTCTTGTATTTTTGTTTGACTTTAAGTTTGGTTACTTTCCTTGTGCCTCTAGTTTTCCTGCCTTATATCTTCCCCTGTCTTTGTTGTCATCTTTAGTGTTAAATGCCATGTCTCTGTGTTAGTTGGGGTTACTTCTTGTTTTACTTTGAATGTTTGGGCAAGGTGAATTAGTCCGAAATATTGCCCCCTCCTTTTCCTAACTGATTTTCCTAGAAGTTGGTGAAAACCATCATGATGTCAAGGAAAGTTGCAAAGGAGAATTGATAAATACTTAGGAAAAGAGAAGGGTGCTCAGAGAATCTGCATTTACACTAGACTCTGTAACAATGTAACAGCTGATGTCTGCTGTTTTGAAACTAAAATATCAAGCAGATGCAGTTAAAATGCTCATCTTACTTCACCCCAAATGTGTTCTTACTGTGAAAAACAATAAATGTTTCATGTATTTTCCTGCTGGAGACTATAATTCCTTTTGAATGTAACTCCTTTCCTGCTCCTTCTTTATGATTTTTTCAGAATGAGGTAGTATTCTGTCCATCCATACTGATCCAAATTACACCTAAACCCAAAGTAAAAAATGAATTCATGATAATACAAAAAGCTGACAATACAAAAATTGTCTCTCATTGCATTTTGATCAATGACTATACCTCACAATCTGGAATAGGGGAGTTTATATCTAGTTTATATTGAGTTTAGGAGGCTACGGACATGCAACCAGTACTTATAATTAACATTTGTATGATCTGCAGCACTTTGTCAGTTTTGTTGATCATTTCCATGAATGGTCGGATGTTGCATAACTGTGACGTGTGACTGAATTACTACTTCTCTACTCTTCAGTCATAAAGGAGGCCAGGATTCCAGTTCACTTAAAAGTATTGTAAAATCTTTGGTGGCATAAGCGAGATGAAGACATGTTATTCTGGCTGACTGATATCCGTACAGCAATCCGTACATTCTGGTTTCTCAGAAACTCCAGTCACTGCTTACTGTTCTTAAAGTAATAATTGTTTGTGGTAACCAGCACTTAAATTATAGTTGATTAATTATTTTCCCCCTCTTAACCCCACTTTAAGCTATTAGGTGACAACTTCCTAATTATTCTGTTTAAGACTGCATGTGTTAAAGTGATCAAATGTTTATTATGAGATAGAAAATACACTAGTGTATTTGGGTTCAAGTTTTAAAAAAATTGTATGAAGTTCACAATATGGGAAAATGTAAAGTTTAATCAAAAGAGTAACAAATAGCCAGTAAACCTGTATGACAGTGACAAGAAGTGAATGATTTCAACGATGGTTTATTAATGAAGGCCTAAATAACTTCCTTGAAATTATGAGTATGAAACTGTAAACACGAATGCTTCTTCCTAATGACAAGCTACACATTGCTTCAGAGGTTACTTGGGTATCGATCTGCAGGGCCATTTCTCTGCATGATGTCTATTTCCCTGACGGGTTTTTAATGACGTGTCAGTAAATCATTTTGCCAGGGGGGGGCTAAACGGGGAAGAGCTTTTAACGATACTCTGAGATTACAGTGTGCTCCTTGGACAAGTTTGTAAGCGATTAACTTGTGAGGACATTGTTGTGTTGTACAAGATAGCCAGTTTATTTATTTCTTTATTTTAATTGTGAATAGTTCTGTGGACACTTCATATATAAGAGATATTTGGTCAATTAATCACAGCTAAGCAGAACTGAGGGATTATGCACTTGAGTGAATCTCATTTCAAGCTGCTGGTTTGGGCGGGTGTGTGCACTGGAACTGCTGTGGACACAGACAAATGGCAGAGGCAGCCGGCTATACTGAAGCTGGGAGACACATATCAGCAGAGTAGGACTGGGAATTTGTTTTCCTTCCACAGCACATTTAATTTATATGTTGCTGACGAGCATCAAGGTTACACACTGCCCTAACATTAAAAATCCATGTACCACTTTTCCCTCTGTGGAGAATACTTGGAGTACTGTTACACATGAGCACTTAACCAGCCAAAACAAATTGCTGCTCAGGAATCAAACAAATCGCTGTTTTTGCCGCCGACTATGGAAACATTGTTTCCTCATTAGAATGCATCAAACGTCTTGCTGAAGAGCACGCTGCTTCTAAAGGGCTGCAACACTACAGTATCTCATGCACAGTGGTTTGTGAATAGCTGAGTGTCTACAGTTAATGTTCTAGAAAATCTGCTGAGTAGCTAAAGGATTTAGAGAACTTTTAAAAGAATACATGATATTAGTTGAAATTATTGTATTAAAATATGCTTTTGGAAAATGGTATAACTTATAGTGTTGAAGGGCTGTTGAAAGTAACCTGATTTTTTACATTTGCCTAATTACAGAAACACAATGGATTTAAAATAATAACAGTGAAAATGTGATGAAAATGTAGACTTTTAGCTCTGTTTTAGGGCTTAGTTATAAAGGTCAATGACCTCCAAAGGCTGTTGGAGAAATGATTGAATGGAAGTTAAATGGCTCAATTACATGATCTTGTTTCCTTATTCTTTCATGAGACACTAAGAAGACTCCAAGAGTTGGATTTGCATTACAAGATGCATGAGATAAGAACTCTATATAAGTACTGCAAACAGATGTTGATGCAAGTCTAAGTGGCCGTCACTGGCTGTAAGTATAACCAAAGCCTACGACAGAGATAGAAGAAGCTTTACGAGTGACAAAATACATCCTCCACCTCAGCAAGGTGGTCACTGATGATAACCCACTGATGGTAGTTTGGTTTCCATGGTAAAGGTACATCCCTTTACAATGGCTTCTGATTTATACACAAATAAACAAACAAATAAAGAACAACAAAAAGGAAAATAGTGGTGTGAATGAAGGTAGATCGTATTTCACATCAGTACGACTGTCAGGAGATGTTTTTGCAACATGAGCACATTCCAAATGTGCACATATTTCTTAAAAACAAAAACACAAACCAAACAAAACAATTTGAGCATTTGATGTGCTGTCTTTGTGCTATGATGGATTATACATAGGGTGTAAATGATTTTCAAACTGCATTTGATCTGTCACAGAGTTTTTGGGAGGTTTAAGCATTTAGCCTAGACACTCAGTGGAAGAAGTTAGTACCCTCAAGTCACATCTTACTTGAATTATCAGCTGTAAAGGCAAATGTAAAAACTGGAACATCTGACAAAACAGCAAACATTAGATCTGAAAAGAAAAGCAAAATCATCAACCCTATAACAGAACAAAGTCATCAACTTTCAAACCTATCCTTTGTACTTGTCTATTGAGTGGCATCATATAGCTGAGCTCCATTTTCGTAAAATGATGACTAAACTCAAGAAATTATGTTTCTGAAAAGAGACACTGGCAAGGCTTATAAATCCTAGTGGGATAGTTTATAAAATATTTAAATGGCAAAGAAAAAAGAAACTTTGATTAGTGATGTCATGTCAGAATGCTTGTCTTTCTCTGTTTAATCAGGATAAATACTTTAAATAAGTGTCTAATAGTATATGTCACAATATTTTCAAAACAATCAGTTGCAAAATATTCTATTTCCTATTGCTTACTATTACTGCAGCAACTAAACATTTTTCTAATACATATTGTTAGGATTTTTTTTAGGATGCAAGGTTGAAAAATGCACTGTAGTTTGCAAGAAAGTAGGAAAATTCTCCATTTCCTTCAACTTAGTATTTCATCTATTTTGGTCCCAACTTTGGTGCCTGAGAAAGAACTTTGATGGGAAAAAAATGACAATAAAACAGTTAAAAACTGAGAACTTTGTCAGTTCAAAGGAAGAACATAACTAAAGGAAATTAGTCTAGTCTGCAATCCTATAAGACTATATCGCACACATTTAAAATGGAAAATTCCTAAAATTTACTTGAGTTTGGGCATTGTACAAGCAATATTTTAGCAAATACAAAATGCCATTGGCAGAGTATAACCAAAATGCTCAAAACAGAAAAGAAAAAGACAAACTGTTGGTTTGTAGTGACCCCTCTAATATCAGTGATAAGTCAAGTCCCAGCTGTCATATCTTAAAGCTTAACCAGGGGCTCCAAAGTAACCTGTTGAAAAATAGTAGATATTCCTGTAATCCTGTTTTTTGTCCTCTGTTCAGTTATTCAGGTGGGAGGGAGGTACAGTATGTCAGATCTATCAAACCCTCCAGTGAGAGACTCATCTGCTATTTGTTCCTGCCATCTTAAATGTTCCGGAAATAACATGTGCTTCTACTGCTTTATAAAATATCTATAAAGCCTGCTTAATAGAGTAGTAGTGGTGCAAATACTTTAAATTAATGTTTGAACAGAAGAGACTGGGGACTGAACCTCACATAATGATATTTTCAAATTTTCAGTTTATAGCTTTTGAGTTAAGATATATACTAATATACATCACTTTTACAATAATAAACTTACATTTAAATTGCTACAGCTATTCAAAACAAGTAAATGATACGACTATTTTGAAAGAATACTGGTCTATTTAACTGTAGACCACTCTCTTATACAAATGATTGTCATCTCTTTTGGGAAGACAAATCAGATCTTGCTATTAAGCTGCAGATAACCAAGTTTTATGCAAAAAAAATGGTTGTACATCTTCTTCAGGTGTCCACCTTCTTTAGTGTCTAGACAACCTCATTTGTAAAAGTTACAGTTGAGACTGGAAATCATGTGTAAATTAAAAATTAAGTAAGATTTTTTTAACTTTCACCTTGTGGTAATTAATTCTTCTGTGTGTATAGACTGAAATTTTATTCTGTTTTAAAGGTGTCGCATTGTTTTGAAGTGTGAAAACTTTTCTATTCCACTTTTTAATGGCAGCGCTAAAATGTAGTTGTGAAGTAATTACTTAACATCACGTATGGTGAGGTTTACACCATCAGATACTGTATGTGTGATTGTGAAGAGTGTTTCTATGCCATTGTAGGTGGGTGACTCTCTTTCTTGCAGTCACGCTTACATGAGACTGAATTTTATGCAGGGAGATTATAAAATTAGATCATAATCCAAAAACCATAGAATATTTGGAGGTTAATGTTGGAAACCCTCCACAGCTGTGTGTCCTGCCTCTGAATAGCCCAAGGATCTCTGTCCTCCCATGCATAGAGACCTTAGTTATAGAGCCAGTGTAACCAATCAGGACTTTTAGTTCACACTGAGGCAGTCAGCATAATCAGAGTTGTAGAGCGCAGTTCTTAATTTAATAACTTATGAGACAACTTTTATTTTGTATATAGTTACATTTAATATATATGCAGCTATATTTTTTTCATGTATTTTATGATACTTTTGTACATTTTTAGAAGCTCAGTCTATTGTAATAAGGATTCAGTGAAAATATATAATACATAAGTATATATTCTTCCTGCTGGAAAACAAAACTTCACCCCAGTCTGAGGTCCAGAGCACTATGGGGTGGGTTATCATCATCAAGGATGTCTCTGTACATTGCTGCATCCATCTGTCCCTTGACAATGACTAGTCTTTCAGTTCCTGCTGCTGAAAACCATTCCCACAGCATGATGCTGCCACCACCATGCTTCACTGTAGGGCTGGTGTTGTCCATTGCCTGGTTTCCTCCAGACATGATCTGAGTGATATTATGTATGTTATATAAACAGGCGTGTGCCTTCCAAATAATCTCCAGTTGACTGAATTTACCACAGATGGATTTCACGGTGGTTAGCACTGTTGCCCCACAGCAAGAAGGTCCTGAGTTCAATTCCACCATCAGGCCGTGGAGTTTGCATGTTCTCCCCGTCTTTGCGTGGGTTCTCTCCGGGTACTCCTGCTTCCTTTCACAGTCCAAAAACATGCAGTTAGTGGGGATAGGTTAATTGGAAACTCTAAATTGTCCATTGTGTGAATGTGAATGTGAATGATTGTCTGTGTCTATGTGTTAGCCCTGCGACAGACTGGTGACCTGTCCAGGGTGTACCCTGCCTCTCGCCCTAAGACAGCTTGGATAGCCAATCTGATGAGGTACTGCTTACAACTAAGTAGGATATGTGTGTACCTGAATCTTTTGAAATACTGTGGGGTTTTTTATTCCATTCAAATACACATGAGAAACATAACTGAGCTGTTGCATTGTTTGTACAGAGAAGCTGGACAATCTCTTTCCTTGGAAGACACAGGAAGGAACATACACCACTGATTCACTGTATGCCACTTAATTAATCCTTTAATTCAATAAAGACAAATCATATGTATTTTGTCTTATCTGACAGCTGCAAATAAAAATAAAACTGATAATTTAAATACTATCAGTGATGGCATATTTGTTTATTATTGTCATTTGTCTGCTGCTTGTGACTCCCTTTACCCTTTGAATCATTGATGTGATCAATACTGCGACTGAGTACTGCAGCTGTAGATGAAATCCAAGTCTGAACGTTAATATCAGGTCAGGCACAGTGACCACAAGGCATTGAATCTTCTATCCTAATAGCTGGATGAGAGACTGCATGGCGAATAATAGTTAACAGCAAATGCATTAAGAACAATGCACCAGAAGAGGCTGAAAACATGGATTCATTTCATCTTATGGTTTGACAAACCTCATGGGACAGGTAATAATAGTACATATCTATGACTACATGACTCCACGTTGTGAAAATGAAATGAAAGGTGACTCCAAGTGATACATCACTGTATTGAATAGCTCCTTAATATAGCCTGCCTTGTACTTTTCCTGATAATGTTTTTTTTCTTCTTAACAAATGCGAGCATTAGTTTACTGCTACCGAGTAAGCAAGGTTGAAAAGAGGATTTTGGGACACATAAGCAATCAACAACGACTTGCTCATTAGGTTGAGAAGTTTGTGTGAGAGGACTGATATGAGGCACCATGAACTCTACCCTATTGATGCAATGAGTGTGAAGGTGACTGATTTGTAAACCAGAATTGCTTTAACAAAGTTCTGCCAAGGTTGTACTCTGAACCTGGAAAATTGAGCTATATGTCATTTGAATAACATTTGTGTAAGTATGGGAGAAACGGATGTCAGCTTAGTTCAGATGAACTTTATCATTTAAAGACACTAATAAGAGTGCTTTCTGAAAATTTTTAACCATG
>VUQG01022593.1:0-19935 GCA_015106755.1 Etia nguti | reverse complement strand
GCATTGAAGGACATATCCTGGTCAAAAATGACTCCAAGGTTCCTCACAGTGTTACTGGAGGCCAAGGTAATGCCATCCAGAGTAAGAATCTGGTTAGATACCATATTTCTAAGATTTTCAGGGCCGAGTACAATAACCTCAGTTTGATCTGAATTTAGAAGCACAGAAACAGACTGCAGCCTCTAAATGATGAATGAGAATCAGAATGCTTTATTGTCTTTGCAAGTACAAAACAATTTGAAGCATATGGCAAAAAGAAAACAATATCTCACGAGCCCTTAAAGAGTCTTAGGATAAGAAATACGTACTAAACTTAATGAAAGCCTATCTGGGAATTATAATGCTGTGAATACAGGACCCTGAAATTAGTTTCTGCCGTAGGGTGGCTGAGCTCAGCTTTAGAGTTCAGACATCCGGAGCCAGTTGAGAGGGACCAGAAAACTGAGCCCAATCCACACCAACTGGGCAACTCCTTATACGGTTTTCTGGCCATCTGTTGTTGGTAGGAGACCCTGGGGTAGACAGAGTGTAACATGACACTGTGGAGAATACGATCTGGCCTGGAAATGCATCAGGAACTATGAAGTTTTGTCAAGGAGAAGAAAGTTTGGAATACCTGCTCAGCAGGTGTTAGATAATGAATGGATGGATAACTTTAATGACCTTTATCATTTCTGACTGACCGTTTGAACATTTTTAAAAAGGTCATGACTAAGTTAAGAAAGCAAAAACCACACAATGGTGATTTTTATTGTTTATGACAGGAAAGGTTTCTACTTCAAACCGACAGAGACACAAAATGATGGACTATGACGAGACTTTGTTGATATTCACATTCACAACTTTGCAGCTGCTTTAAGTAAAACGTCTTGATGCATTCTCAATCATCCAGGAAAGTAAATCTCCAAAAGTTGATTCTGTTCATCTGGACGTAGCGCTACGTCCAGATGAACAGAATCAACTTTTGGTGCTTTAAGTAAACTTTCATTTTCAGACAACACTGCTGCATCCTAATCCTGTCCCTGTGTAAGAACGCAGGTTCAACCCTTAAAATATTAAATGTTGAAATGATGGAGTCTTCCTCACATATTGGATTGTTTTACAGTGTTCATCAGTAACTCTCTTTAGCACAACTCTCTCATGTGAAAGACTTTTACATTGAAAGTGGTTCAGTGGTTAAACAAACTTTTGGACTTTCAGTCTGCACACAGAGAGCTCTAAGAGTGTGATGGGTGCCACTGAGACTAATGCACTTAGAAGGAGCTGTCAGTTTAACTATCACTGTTTTAGCAACAGCCCAGGGAGCTGCACTGAGAGCTCCCTCTGAAGGGTGTCAATATATTAAAAGGGTTCATCAGTAACTGTTTTATTATAAGGGCTAAAGCAAGCGCCACATCTTCAACATCTCTACTTCAAGTCAGTGAATGAGAGGCCACTAATGTAATGAGAAAAAGCATTTCCTAACAAAGATGCAATTTGAAGATTTGGCCTGAAATGCTTAAAAATATTTGAAATATTCAAAGCTCAACTTGCTAAATGAGCGTAATTGTATAAAATTACCAAAATATCAGCCAGCTTAAGGGTAAAAAACTAAAAAGTACCCAAAACTGAAAATGTACTAAATAAAGCCAAAAAAGTCTAAACTGAGCTTCATTTACTGAAAAATGTTTTTGTTTTTTCAAAACAAAAAAAGGCAAAACTTGGAGCTGAAGATCATCAAAACGAAGAAGTGCTCAAATAGATGCTGATCGAGAGAGAAAGACCTGAAATAAGCTCAGTGTCTGTCATAAAGTCTAAGAACGCAGTTTCTGATTGGTGGCAGTTTGTAAACACCCCTCTGACACACACACACACACACTCATTTTCATATCTTAGTGAGGACGTCTCATTGACATAATGCTTCCCCTAGCTGCTGCCTAACCCTGAGCCTAACCTAACTGTAACCCTGACACTAAAACCACATTTTGAGCATTTTGTCCCCATAAGTGACTGTTGGTCCCCACAAGTACAGTAACATGCCAATTTTCTGTCCTCACAAAGATGTCTAAACATGTACACACACACACACACACCATGGAGTGAAGGTGTGTGCGTCTGGCTTTCTATTTCAAGCAGTCTGAACTCACCTCTGTCTTTCATACAGTCATTAATCTGAATCTGCTGAATTTGAATCCACCAATCAGGAGCAGCTTGTGTGTGCTTAGATGTGTATTTATTTTGTTCAATTTTAGAGTCATTTCAGCCTCATCTTCACTCAGATATTTACATAATCTCCAAGATCCAACTGTGAAACACATTTTTTCATTACTGTGACTGATGAATGATCATTAATCGGTGTGGTCTGATTTAAACTGATTGTGCAGTAAACGTGCAGTGAATGTTCAGAGAGACTGACCGACAGTCTGACAGCATCACCGCCCACAGACTCCCAGAGTTACAGAGACTACAGCTTTGATTCTGATGATAAATCTGTGATAAAGTCATCATAAAATCATCACCAGGGCATAGCTTCATGGTCTGAAAAGTGAAGCCGGTGCTGAAAAATGTGGCCAGTATAGGGCGTCTCCTCTTGTTGTCTTGGTGTATAAAAGTCTGCAAGTAAATGAGCCTGCTGCTTGCTCGACCTCTGAGATCAGTAAATAGTATCAGTATAGCAGTAAACATGGTCTCAGGTCAGTTTAAGTTATTTAGTGAATCGTGATCTCATTTGGAGCCAAAAAGGACGATAAAGCATGCACTGAAGTTGTAAATGAGAAACTGAAACGAAGCACACGTGCTCAGGTTCATTGTCGTGTTTACTTCTTTTTAACAGAAATGACAATATTTGATTTTATGAAAAGGAATCCTTTGAGTATCTTGGGTGTGTTTGTGTATCCGCCGAGATCAACGTGATCACGTTTCAACATGAAAAATAATAATCAGAATCAGACGTCTGCCAAACACCTGAAATCTCTCCTAGGACCTGCTAAGAGTGTGTGTGTGTGTGTGTGTGTTTGCACAGCTGTCTCTGTGAGGACCAATGTGACTTTTAGGTCTTTAGAGCGAGGACGTTTTCAGACTTTTAAAATTTTAAAGGGCTGTTTCAGAGTTAGGTCTGGGTTTTAGACACGAGTTGTGAAACAGTCTGCTAATGGTGGTTCCCGTGAAGACAGGTGTGCAAATGTGTGTGCGCTTTATATCGACAGGCTTTTGGGGTTGACCACCCGGCCGATGAAGAGCAGCGCCCCTGATGTTTCATCCCGGATCAGGTAGAGGAAGGGGCGGTCCACTCGGTATGTCAGTTGGCTTGGCGTTGTGTCGCTCGGGTACTGATTCCCCTCTGGCGCCGTCTCCATGGTGACCTTGTGATTGACAGAGATAAGTTTGGCAGCCTGAGTGGAGATTTTCTCCAGCTCCGGGTTGTCTAACCACTCAGAGAGACCTGCTGAGAGGGAGAGCAGGAGGAAGACCATGTTAGTCAATCAGCAGAAAAAGCCTGCACTACTACGGCTTCATGACATCGAGTGTTCTTTCTGAATGGACAGGTCATCACTGATATATAAATATTAGTATAGTCCTATATTAGAACCCTCGAGTAAAGAAGGTGGCTGATCAGACTGACCGAGGTCGCCAAGCAGCGGCAGCAGGTCTGTGGAGTAGCTGAGTCTCAGGACGGGCAGAGTAATGGACACTTTGGCAGGAAGTAGCGTCATGGAGAGGTCCTGGACAAACTCGGAGGTCAGACTCTCCTCCAGAAGGGTCATGTTAGAGGTCACATCCTCAGGCAAGAAGATGAACATGCTGACCTCATCCTGCATCTGGATCTGAGCGATCTGAACGAGGAGAAAAACATAAAGAAATGTGTTGCAGTTACGCTCCTGTAGTCATCGTTCGGAGATGGGTGCCACCGAAGGAGTCTGCTGTGGATTCTTGTTTGATTTTGGACCATTGTCAATGCAGTAGTATTAAACTTAATAAGAAATGTGTGCTTTTTTTGTCAAAGACCTGGTAAAATTATTTTAGTCATTTAGCTCCATCCACTTCTATTCATTACGTATTAGCTCATTAGTGCCCCCTACTGCATCTACAGCTGAACTGCAGCCTATTTTTGTACAATGGGATGAATGAAAGGAAGTAGAATGGCTCTGTTAGATCTGCTCTGCCATCACCAGGAGCTCAGCAGCGTTCTTCCACTCTGCCTTTGTTTTTATTAGTAAATATCAACCCTATATTATTTTTTTCCTTTGTAATACTAATCATGTGATTATTTTGCATTATCAGTACAGTCCATTTGAATTTGTATAAATGAAACTGAATAATAACCTGCATGCAGGGACTCTAAAGTTTACTCCCAGAACAAAATGATATGCACTATGGTCTAACATACATAGACTTTATACCGGCATCAGTTAAAAGCTATTCATCACGCTCACCGTGCAGCCCAAGTCCGAGTCAACCCCCATCTTCACTGGGTAGTTATCCTGTTGCATCATGGGAACACGCACAGGTGCTGCGCCATCCACCTGGAAATTTTCCAGCCCTCCACTCTGAGCGAACCGAGTCGTCCACTTCCCTGTTTGGACAGGAAACTAACCCATTATTCATCATGGCTGAAACTCACTTTGAGGATCAATCACTTGTCAGAACCTTTGTTCATGGTTTCAGTGGCAGAGGACATGGATACATAATCATACACTTTGAATTTGTTTCATCTTTTTCCAATATTCACTAAACAGATAAAGGTCACTTTGTAGCAGCGATCAGTCTATAGTCAACTCTCAGGGTTTGGTCCCATTTGTAAGAACTTCAGTCACTTGTCTCAAAGTTCAGCTGAGTTTAACGTGTGAGCCGATCACTTCACCTACACATAAACCCATACACAAGCATTTTGGAAAAACTCTTACTATTACAATTATCTGGTAAGTAATATTGATCACTGACTCACCGTATGGATTTTATTTATATGATAATTCTAACTAATTCGTAGATATCTATGTCTGCAGAGCTGAAGACGTACCTTTAAAGTAGGCAGCGCTCACAATGCTTATTCCGGCGGCACGAGGGAGGGGCTTGGTCAGAAAGCGCTGCACTTTCCCGGCCGTCTGCTGAGACACCCAATCGTTGATTTCTTTCACATCTTTGGATCCTCCCAGCAGCGCCTTGGGGCGAACTCCATACTGCTGCTCCACAAGACCAAAGAACTCCTGCTTCAAACGAAGTCCTGACAACATGAGAGAACATTACAATCTCAAAATAAGGATTCAAATGCCGTGACAGCGAGCCACCACCAGTTCCACCTGGCTCCTTTACTCCCGCTCACCTCTGTAAACACGTTCATGAAGAGTTTATGGTCTCAGTAGCTAATTTCAGTCCAAACATTTCAAACATTAAATTAAGGATCAAGATAAGGTAAAGGTGCTTAGCTCACTTAGTTGCATCTGATGAAACTGCAACATTTTCTCAAAAACTAAACAACAAAAACCTTTTTAGGCTTCTGACGGTTTTATTGCTCACGTTGACTTTTTCTCCTCACATTTCTACCAGAACTCTTCCCAGAAGGTTGAAACACAACTGAGCCAAACACATTTCTTTCTATGGTCATCGGACACAGCACGCCCATCGGGTCCAGCTCACGGGCATCAGACGCTGCCCCTCAGCAGGCTTCCAGAAGAAAGCCAACCAGAAAAATTGGGTTTTATGGATAAGGTCCCTAAAGAGACAGTACAGGATTATAACTGCACCTTTCATTTGCCTTTTTTAAGTTTCTGTGTAACATATCAAATAAATAAGCACTTTTGTTTTTATAAATCATGGCAAGCTGCTCAGGAGGAGTAGGAATGAGAACATGAAGCAGGACATAGAAACGAAATGAGCCGAATTTGTGTTCTGTTGTTTTGGTTTAGCCGCAAAGTCACAGCTGATGTTTAGACTCCATCTCAACCCCAACGTGAACTCACGTCTCGCCAGGTACAGGCGTGCAGCGGTGCTCAGGCCTTTCCCCACCGTCCTGACTGAGGCCAGCATGTCCTTCAGGGTGTTGTGGAGCTGACGGTCCTGCAGGGTGTGGTACCTCAGGGCCCTGTACAGCTGCCTCTGAGCATGCTCAGATCCTCCTGGGGGGAAAGGAGGGATTGTGTTAAGGTCACAAACCTCTGACACAACTCTTTTATTCATTAGAGAAACAGACACAGGCATCACTTTTACTGTAAGAACATCTCTGTTTTTAAATTAACATTCTCCACTAAGGCCCTTGTGTCCTCCTCCTCCACACGGTGGCACTGTTGCACAATAATAATAATAATAATAATAATGTATACTTTATTGATCCCCGTGGGGAAATTCCTCTCTGCATTTAACCCATTCACTCAGTGAAGCAGTGGGCTGCCATTGGGCGCCCGGGGAGCAGCGTGTAGGGACAGTACCTTGCTCAGGGGTACCTCAGGGTAGCCGTTCAGGGGAATCGAACCCCTGACCTTCCGATCACGGGGCCAACACTTTACCTACTGAGCTATCCCTGCCCCCCAATCTTAGCTTCGTTGAAACTAAACAGAGGAAAACTAATCACAGAAGTACAAAAACAGACTAAATAATTCACAATGGACAAAAAAACAAAACTGATCCAGTGACACTGACAGTGTTTTTGGGAGCAGCAAACATGAATGACCTTGAGCCAGTCTGGCCTCTGAGCTCGTACCAACACTAAAGTCAAAGCTCGGGTTTGGACTGAGTTTGTGTGTTTGTGTCTTCACCCATGGACAGCTGAGTCAGCGCCTCGGACACGCTGAGCGGGGACAGGAAGACGTTGGTGGAAGCGTCGCGGCTCGCCAGGGCGCGGAAAAGGTTGTAACCGAAGTCGGAGGTGGCAGCGCCCATCTTTGTAGTCGGAGTCTTGAAGAGCTCCACGTGTTCCTCCTCTCCGGCCGCCTCCTCGCCGCCCGTCTCAGACTGCAATGGACCAATGAGGGGAAAGATTTCTTCACTAACTGAACTTTAAACCTTCGCTCCACCAATAACTCTGAACAAGGCTGTGTTCTTTGAAGAGGACTGATACTTCATCAGTGTCTGCACAGGTTTGCTTCATTTTTTTATTTAGTTTTCTTGTTTCAAGTCACACATATGTAGTAAAGTTTAAATAACAATGATCCTGTTCAGCATCTGCAAAGCATTTAAAGCCTTTAATGATTTGAAAAATGTGCAGACACACATGAAATACTAGATTTCCCCAATTTCAGCAAGACAATAGAAACCCACTCTGATGGTATTTGCTTTAAAAATTCTGATTTAATGCCAGGAACGTATCAGTGTGTCAGCTCTTCATTTAATAACACTGTAAGTGTTTGGGAGAACAGCTGCTGTAGCTTAAAGCCAAATATTCCTCCTCGATGTAGGATCTCAGACAGACAGGGCTACTCTGAAGCAAACATCATGTGGATGGCAGCACATGTTGTTCATAAACCTGCAGTGTGGTTCAGTTTGAACTCTTTACCCTTGAAAGGGGTAATCCGTGAAGCTCTTTTTAAACAGGGTGGCCTCAGCCTGACCTCATCAGCTCTGAGATTTTCCACCAGCATTTCGTCTTCGTGTTGTTGATGTCTCAGCTTTTTAAGGCATGTTGCTGCCATCAAAGTCAAACATGTTTTAAAAATCGATGTCCGAGCCACAGACTGATTAAAGTTGGATGTAGCTTCCAGGTCTGAAAAGTGAAGCCAGAGCTCAGGCACCTGAAACCTGAGTTCTTTCTAAAGGCCACCAGGGGGCGACTGTTGTGTCTGCAGAGGGACTTTGTCCTGCAGAGACGTCTGTGGGAAACAGGCCTCAGCTCCTGTTCTCTGACCTCAGCGGACACTTTATGGGCGCGGTCGCTCATTTCAAGTCTGCCTTGTGGTTAAGAATCGTTAGCCAATCAGTGTGCAGCTTCACACTGAGAACAGGAGAGAGCGAAGACGCTCAGCTCGAGGCTTCATAAATCAAACCAGTGGGTGGGGTGACGCTGGATACATCCATCTTTTTTACTCTCTGTGGCTCCAGCGTTTTGGCTCTGGGGATGTAAATTACATAACTAAGGAAACAGAAGCCCAGAAAATATGTGTGGATGGCAGATGTTGATACCTGAGCGTCACAGAAGCTCAGCATGAGTCCAAACAGCAGCAGGAAAGTCGTTCGCTTCATCCTGAAATCCAAACACAAGAAGAAAAAAGTTTTTAGACGTTTCCTCGGACAGAGGAGGAAATGAACCATATTTCATCACACAGCTGCTGTTCCTCTGGCAGGCACACCCTCTGCGTCAAACCAAGCACCCCTAATTTCTCCATAAGTGCAAAGAAAGGCTGAGCCAAACCAAGTCCAGAGGATGAGTAAAGAAAACAAGTTCAGCGGCTAGAGAGACGAAATTATCCAAAACAAAGACAAAATTCAAAGACAAAGATTAGAGTCAGAGCCAGAAAACCTCCGAGCTGTGGAAACATTGTTACATAACCTGATATAAACTTCACACACTCTGAACTGCTCATCGGGACAGAAATCATGATCTCAGGTCTGAGCTCAGTGTTCATGAAAGAGTAAGTCTGACACGCACAAACAGACACACACAAACAGACACACACACACACACACAATGCCTCCTTTGTTCCACACACATCTGGACCTGCTGCTCGTGCTTTTACATAAACAGAGGTCTGTCATTTGAACTTCAGACCACACACACACACACACACTCACACACACCCCACAAACCACAGGCCTGATGGAAAACCCAGACACTTTCTTCTTCTTTAACCTCCTGATGGTTGCAGTGTCTCATCTTTTCTTTCCTACAGCTTCATAAACTCAGACATTACATGTTGTTGGTTAGGGGGGTTTAAATGTGAGACCTTGAACATGTTTATGTTTATGAGAGAAATAAAAGACTCTGAGCTTTACAGCCTCGCTGAATCAGCTTAGAAGAATGTCCTGAAACTGCTCACAGTGACCTGATCAGAGTCTGTGAGGAGCTCACTGCTGCTGGTTTCAATCCTAACGTCACAGACAGACCTGAACTTTATGAAGCTGACCGCACGCTGAGTTCAGTCCTCCAAGCCTCAAAGCTCAGATCATCTCAAACTGGTTTCTTTGACATGACATTGAGTTAACTGAACTGTTACCTAGAGGTGAATGTGGAGCTTATCTGAGCATCTTTGGGATGTGGTGGAACAGAGATGTTTCCAGTTCTGTTCTGAGGGCGAAAACTGGATCCAACCCAGCACCAGTAACATCGCTGGGCTTCATAACGCGGTGGTATGTGAAGTACAGAGTGACAGGAAGCCCGAGCCTGTGAGTCCGAGCTCAGTGTGTGTGTGTGTGTGTGTGTGTGTGTCTTTGTGTGTGCGCTCTCGCTCGCGCGCTCATCCCCCGGCCCCTGCAGTCCTGCTGACTCAGCACACTCCTATTCCTGCACTAACTTGTCTCCGGTCCTCACTGGAACGTTTTTTCATTGGCTGTTTGTGAACTCTCTGATATCACATCAAGGATTTTTAAAGTCCAGGTCACTAACCTGAATATATTCCACAGTGAAATGTTTTTCTTGGCACGAAACTCTTTACAACCCCAAATAACCTGCAAACTTATTAAAAAATCCTCCTTTTTATTCCAACAATGAGAATTTAGAAGATTACAGATGTGTTTACAGACTGAACCTGATGATCTGTCTGGTTTTAGTGACTCTGACCTGCTGCTCTTATATAACCTGCAGAGTGGAAAAGCCCAGACTGGATGCTGAATAGGACGAAAAACGCAGCGTGTCTGAGAAACACCGACCTGAGTCTAAATCAAAGCGCTTTGAATTCTGCAGAAAACCTTCCTGTGCTTCATGTCTGATCTGATCTGAACTGAGCTGCCACTAAAACGTCCAAGTTTTACCCTTTTTCCAGCTGGCGCAAATAAAACGACGCAAAAAGTTCTAATTTGTGCGTAAAAAGCGCAGAAATGTGTCCAATGCAGCGACAGCCACTCACCTCTCTGCTCTCTGCTCCACGTCGATCAGCGTCTCTCTGACTGCTCAGAAAGTGAGTCTTCCTCCCCGCTGACGCCTCCTGTCTGCTCACCCTCAGCAGCGCGCATCCAGCGGCTGCCAGGAGAGCAGCGGGAGCGCGCGCAGATCCAGAAAAAACGAAGCTTTTAAAAATTCTGGTGTTTAATAAAACGTGTAAGCACTTTAAAAATAACTGAAGTTTTGAGAGTACACAAAGAAACCACAGCTCAGCCACTGTTTCAGAGAAATCAGCTGAAGCGAAGCAAAGACTGTAGATAAAAGATGGATGTAATCACCGTGACACCACCCGATGGTTTCTGGCCTTCACACATTTCTCTGTGCAGGTTCTTGTGCCCATTTGTGGTGCAAGTGCTGCTCCAACACAAAGTATGCATCTACACCCAAAAAAACCTGGGTGTGTTCATTCTCCGCCCCTTTTATCCAGAGTGCATTTCATGACAAAGAAGTTGTCCTGCTGGATGAAAAAAATGAGAACTGTCAGTTATATTATCAGAACACTGCTGTCGTCCAGGATGTGACATATCTGCTCCAGTGTTTTTGGAGATGTGAGGTCCTGCTAGCCAAACCCCCAGCGTGTCAAACAGCCTTATCTCAGCATGGTTTCCACGTAGTTTGGAAAGTTTCCTCTGGCTCTGAAGCTCAGGTAAAAATCTGTCATCTGTTCCTGAACAAACCTTAAAACTTTTGTTAAAGCACCTTCTTCAGCTGTGACTAAGCAGACTGTCTTTATTCTCTACTGCATGTGCCACTTTTGTTCTCTCGGTGTATACTGTCAGCACCAAATCTGTATGTCGGCTTCATGCAGACAGACTGTGAGACCCAGTGCTGGTTTGTCCAGTGTGTAATCATCTCCTCGTCACTGCCTTAATCGGATAGCTGGAGATTCCAGTTAGTCATTCCTGCTAAATGGACTGAAGTCCCGGGGCTCATGTGCAGAAACCAGGGGGCACTCAGATGATCCCAGACCCTCAGACTGACCATCCAAGAGGAAATTTTCACAGTCGATGAATCTTAATGAACCTGACTGATGATGTTATGGTTAGTGAAGCCGAACAATGGAAAGATGAGCTGTAAGTCAAGGTTCTGTTATCCTCCCTGCTAGTTTATGCTTTGTGGCTTTAGTTTGCTGCTTCATTTCACTGAATATTTAAAGTCTTCAGTCTTCAGTATAGGATAGCATTTTGTTTTTGTTTTATTAAATTTATTATTTCTTCACCTGTCTTTGAGTCTACCTCCCGGTCACACTCTGATCACATATTCAGTTTTCACCATTAACGTTAATGAACATTACTCTGTAATTGATTTGTAGATGTGTAGATGCAGTTTTTTGCAGATTAATGAACACCTAAAAATGAACCTGACTGGTTGCCCATCCAGCTGTTTCTTTACTTGTTACTTTTGTTACTTTTCCAGCATTTTTTATTTATTTTTTTGCCATCATCCCAACTTTTAGTGTTTATAATATTTTTCATGAAATGCCTCAGTTTCAACATCTGACATCAAATCATTGCAGTCTGTTTTTATACAGAGTCTCGACTTTTTCTGAACTGTGTTTGCACTTCTGTGACCTGAAAATGCAGCCAGTCAATGACAGCAATAAGAAAACCCTGTTAGTGTGACTAACAACTGTGGCTGCTAGCACAACACGTTCTCATCCCAACACGTAACATACTGACGCTATGTGACGAATCGTCAGTATGTTACGCATCCAAAGGCATGAGAGCCTATGAATTTATACATGTAAATGTGTTTTACATTCTGATCCTGAATCACTTTGGAAAACACTATCTGATACAGTTAAAGTTATGGTTATGGTTAGGGCTGGAATTGGGGACTGGAGCCTCTGCTCGAAGCCGCGAGCGGCGTTCTGTTGGATTCAATTGAGAATCCGGAGCATCTCATAAGGATGCGAAAGGGTACCTTTTGTGTTACTATGAGACGCCTCAGGCTGTGACAAATAGTCGGTATGTTACGCGTTGGGAATGAGAATGCTCTGGCTAGCATTGATGGGGAAACTAATGATTCCAGATTTATAACTAATACTGTTCCATGTGTGACTGACAGCCTCAACTAAACTGTGACCCTGCTACATTCCTTCTCTTTTATTCTTTCACTCACACTGGATTTTGATGAAGTCAAATTTCTGAAAAAATCTGTTTCTGTTTTTTGAAACAACAGAAAGACCGACGGATTACTTTAAAGTAACCCATAAACTACAGGAAAAACCATTAAGATACACAAGAGACGTAAGCCAGATTTTGAAACTATGCAAACATTCATTCATTCAGGTCAGTTCAAAGCTGCATACACAGAAAGTGGCCGTTAAAGTACGAAATACATTAAACCTTCAAAACCTGCAGCATACAGGCATTGTACAAAAAAATCACCTGTAGGTTATTTCATGATAAAATGTAAAATACACATTCTGGGTGTGTGTGTGTGTGTGGTGGTGGGGGGGGTGTAATCTTTACTTTTTCACAGGTGTGTTAGCTTTTTTGTTTATTCCACTTCATCTCTTAAAATAAAATCAACACACTAAAAATGAAACTTCTGTAAGAAAACAACATCCATGATCCACAATTTTGTGGAAAACATTTTTTTTGTATCCAACAGCATTTATGAATTTGTATGTAAAGCTGTGAAATGCACCAGAAGTCACTGAACACTTCATCAGAAACGTAAAATGTTTAAAATGTCATTGTTAAAGGTTTTTGCATGACCTTTTTGGTACAACTGATTACTGGATTTGCAGCGCGTCTGTATTTCTTGATAAACTACAATAACTTGTGAGCACTTCTCTGCTGTAATCCTAAAGGCACTTTCACATCAGATGCAGCATGTGCTGACCTCACTGCTAGCTAGAGCGAAGGAACCAAATCTGTGCCGCTCTACATGTACTTGATGCGCTTCCTCCTTGTCTTTTCAAAACATGTATCTCTCTGACTGTGTTGTGTTGTATTATATTCAAATGTTTATTATTCATAACGAAGAAAGCTTTGTACCTATCCCGACTAGAGAAGAGTGCGTCGTTTCCACAACATGTCTTTCCTCCTGAGGTCCACAGAGCCGTTGAAAAGGCTCTGGAGGTCCCTGTATAAGCATGCAAACCTGTGAGAAAAGGTTCTCCAAACTCAGACACGCACAGAATGTTTTCCTTCATTTTGTGGTTGAACTTAGCGCAGCAGTAGGCTTTGTTTCTATTGGTCGCACAAAGGTACGTCACAGCGTGGTCGAAGTTCAACTTTGAACTTTGACCCCGGCATGCGCGAGTATCCACGCTGCCGCGCTTGCGCTTTCCTTGGTGCAGCGGAAAACCGTTATTGCGCAGTGCAAACAATAGAACTGAATGGGTTTCAGAGCGCAGCGCTGCATGTGCTGCATCCAGTGTGAAAAGGCCTTAAATCTACTTTAAAGAGAAAATGACTGACACTTTGGAAAATAAGCTCATTTTGTTTTACAGAGAAGGAGTTAGGAATGAAACAAATAAGACATCAAGTATAATTAATGAACTTTAGAAGTGCTTTTACATGTATATTGATTTCCAGTCCCTTACAGTAAGCAAATCTAAATTGTTTGTTTTCCCAAAATACTTTTTTTTTTCCTTTAACTTTAAACAGTTAAAAACTCAGGGAAGTCTATAGTACCATTCCCATTACCAGAGATGGTGTTGTATGACTGCTTGTTGCGGGACTCATCATTCAGCATGGGGTTGTCGGGGGCAGGGTTTGTGACGATGCCCATGAAGAGGGGGGTCAGGGAGGCGTCATCGACGAGAGCAAAAAGAAAAGGGGAGTTTACAGAGAACATGGAGACTGAGCGCATGGAGGTTACAACGGTGGTGGCCGAGGCCTCAACGCCTTCTTCGCTGAGTTCTATGGTGCTGGCGTGCCGGACGCCGGTCACCGTGAGGGGCTGGTCCGATATCCCAGAGAGGTCAGGACCAGAGAACAGAGAGCCAAGGCCTGAAAGAAACAATGAGAGAGAGAGAGACAAAGGTTAAACGCTTGCAGACTAACAAGTTCTGGTCAGTCCCTGCAGGTAACAACAACTTGTGGAACCACACACTTTCATGAATTTGGCTCTATTTTCATTCTCAGAACCAACACGAACTCTGAACTGGAGGAATAGTCAGTTGGCGATTGGTATGCGCCAAAATGTCCTCAGTTATATACAGACATGGGTATAATTATAATTTACTGGGAGGAGGGAGAGACAGAGGTAATAACCTTGCCACTAATGAAACCTGGACAGCACAACAACTCCCTCAAATATAATGATAAACGAAAACTATTGACTGGTTATAACATTTGAAAAAGTGGTTAGCTTTGTCTATTCAGTGTAATTGGCAAGCAAAGAAAGAAACATTTCACATCCCAAAACGGAACACCCCCAATCTCCTATGAAACTGTGGCCAACTTATCTTCTCAACCATCCAGCAGTGACTGCAAGTGTAAAGAAAAGCAAGAATGAAAAAAGTAAAAGACCGACCAATAATTTTAAGTCAGCCATATAGATTATAAAAACCATATAAATAATGAGAATGACAGCCTCGTCACTGCACTTAATCTACTAATAGACTCAAATGTCCACAGTTCCACAGGGTTCAGTGCTAGGACCAATTCTGTTACATTATACATGCTTCCTTTAGGCAGTACCATCAGAAGGCATAGCATACATTTTCATTGCTATGCAGATGATACCCAACTGTCACGGTCCTGGGTCTGTGACCCAGTGTTTTGTGTTGTTTATTATTAATAGTCTTCGCTTTTGTTTTATTTAGAGTCTTTGTCTTTTGGTTTCTCTGTGTTCCATGTTTGCTCTGTAACCCCCTGTCAAGTCTGCGTCTGTATTATATTTCTTGTTTTACTTTGACAGTCTGTGTCCTATGTTAATGTTTCTAGTTTTGCTTCCCTTGTCTCATCCTGCCTAATCACTCCCAGCTCTGCTCTCCTCCTGTGTCTCATTCCCCTCATTATCCCTTAGTGTATTTAAGCCCTGTGCTACTCTTTGTCAGTGTTGCGATCTCCCTCATAGCTGTGTGTGATTCTCCCTGTGTCTCCTAGTGCATTAGGTTTTCCAAATTTAGTTTTGTATTGTTATTTGTATCACCAGCTCACCAGCAACAAAGCTGTGTTCTTTTGAGTTTACTTTTCATCTCTGTGAGTTTGCATTTGGGTCCTCTCCTGCCTACACACAGCCGTTTTGTGACAGAAGATCGCGACCAGAAAATGGACCCAGCAGCTCATAATCCCTCTGCTGAGCTCTGTGAGGACATAATTTACATGGTGGAATTTCTCTGCCAGGAGTGGTTTGCGCTGCCGTTTATAGAGTACCAGGAGGAGCTAGCGCTCCGTTTACAGGGGATGATTTCTGGACTCCCCTGGTTATTCGGCACGCTACACCCGCTAATCCAGGACTTCCATGTTTCCAACGTGCACGTCCACCCAGAGCAGCAGCTTCAGCCCGGCTACCTGAAGGATTCGCGGCCCGGTGCGCCTTCTCCCACTCTCCGGAGAAAGCAGCGCTCACGTTGCCGTCACCCCACAGCTGCTGAGCAAGCCCTGTTGGTGAGTGACGGTGACTGTTTTTCGCTCGCTCAGTCCGAGCCTTCTGATTATAGACAACCTGCTGCTGAGCTGAGTTAGAGACTGTAAATCACACTCCTTCTATGAACTGTTTAGTTTTCCAGCCAGCTCCCATAGACACTTGTGAACCTGCTGTTGCGTCTGAGACACACCCTATGTTTCTCCATCAGTTTCTCAGTCTGTGACTTTTTTCTTCGCCTCAGTTGGTAAATGTTAGTTTATCAGTTGGGGCAGGGATAGCTCAGTAGGTAGAGTGGTGGCCCCATGATCGGAAAGTCGAGGGTTCGAATCCACTGAACGGCTACCCTGAGGTACCCCTGAGCAAGGTACCGTCCCTGCACGCTGCTCCCCGGGCGCCCAATGGCTGCCCACTGCTTCACTGAGTGAATGGGTTAAATGCAGAGAGGAATTTCCCCACGGGGATCAATAAAGTATACATTATTAAATGCTAATGATAACAGAGTGCCAACTGCCATAGTTAAACTGGCTAAAAGGCTTGGACTTAGTGCCCCAGAGCTGATGGATCAAGTTAAGTTTTGTGTTACACCGCCATTCATGTTTGAATCAGCACACCATGATTTCTTGTCAGTATCCACTGAGACTGTTCATGTGACACCTCAAAAGACCGTTTTATCTGAGCCTGCATCTCTGCCTCCTGTTCCTGCTCCCAGGGCAGCTTGGGCCCAGCTTTCCCCTGCACCAGTTCCAGTTTCTCGGGTGAGGGTGGCTGAGGTCCAGCTGGTCCCCACTTTGGTTCCCAGGTTAGTTGAGGCTCCGTTCCTCCCTGCACTCGTACCTGCTCCTCGGGTCTGGATGGCAGATGCCCAGTCATTGCCTGTACCTGTTCCTGTTCCCTGGAGGAGAGCAGCCAAGAGCTCAGTCCCCAGCTCAGCACCCCGCGGCTCCCACGCCGCCGCCGCCTGTTCCTGCTGGAGATCCAGGAGAGCCCCTCCAGCACTCCGCTGCTCCCACGCCGCCGCCTGTTTCTGCTGGAAGCTCAGCAGAGTTTGTCCAGCATTATGCCACGTCAGCTGGGGGTTCTGGAGAGCCCGTCCAGCCTCATGCCACGTGAGCTGGGGGTTCTGGAGAGCCCATCCAGTACCTCCCCGTGTCCGCTGACGGCTCTGGTGAGTCTGTTCAGCCACCACCTGCTCCACCACCTGTGGCTTCCACGCCGTTGCCTGCAGCACCACCATCTGCACCATCGCCTGCGGCTGCCACGCCGTTGCCTGCAGCGCCACCATCTGCTCCATCACCTGCGGCTGCCACGCTGCCGTCTGGTCCTGCCTCGTCTGGTCCTGCGGTTGCTACACCACTTCAACATCGCCATCGTGGTCGGCCTCCCGAACAATGTCTGCACTGCCGTTTTCCACGCGGCCGCCCTCCGGACTTGCTCCGTCGCCGCCGCTGGCTCCGCAGTCGGCCTCCTGAACTGTTGAGTTGCTGCCGTTTTCCTTGTGGCCGGCCCCCTGAATTTTTCAGTCATGAACTCCTGTGCTGTCGACCTCCGGGTCGGCCCCCTGAACTTTTGAACTATGGATTGTTATACTCGCGACCCCGAGGTCGACTTTCGGACCTTTTGAATTATGGACTGTTGTGCCATCGCCTGCTGGTCGGCCCCCTGAACTCTTTGTGAACTGCTCCCTGTGCTCCAGTGTTTTTGTGGATGTTTTGTTTTTGGACTCGGTTAGCATTTGGGTCCTCTCCTGCCTACACACAGGTGTTTTGTGACACCAACTTTGTCTAACAGATAGCCAGATGACAACCATCAACTGTAGGAATGTCTTAAATACATAAAGACCTAGATTTTCTGTTTCTTCAGATAAAACTGAGGTTGTTGTACTTGTCTATAAAAACCTTAGAAACATGATCTTTGTTGATCAATGGTCATGAAAATTTGCACATTAATGATCAAGGAACTGACCTCACAGCTCATTGTTCATTCAGTGGGCTAGTTTCAGTCATTGTGCAAATGTACTGTTTATAAGATTCGGGATATCTGCAGTCAGTCGAGACTGAAGAAGTTACTTGGATGAGTGAATATGGGATCTAAGCAAAAACTTACTCTGGATTAGGGCTGCAGATATCTATTATTGTCGCTATCTATCCATTATTCCATCAACTAATCAGAGAAGAAATACTTTAGTCTTGTTAATGAGCAATAATAAATATTCAAAAGGGAAAAACTAAAGGTCTTTCAGAATGCAGTCCTCATTGGTTTCCATTTTAGAAATTGATATGTTTTTTGTTTTATCTGTCACAAATGACCAAAAGAAAAAACAGCTACAACCTTTGCATTTTCCTGCCATATGAAAATGTTTTTTAAAGACAATATATTCTCAACATTAATAATATACTCACACACTCACACTCTCACACAAGTACAGTCAAAGGTCAAAGCCAAATAACATAAGATAAATATGAAATCTAAACTAAGGCATAAAAAATTTACCTTCAACCTGTCTTCCTCGAAGGCTTTATAAGTTTTTGTAAAAGACAATGTGGTGGCTGCAATGAAGAGAAGTGAGCATATCAGCATTCTGTATTTTGTTCAGTATCTTTAAAATAAAAACCATCCTGTCTCAGAGTGGTGCTGACAAACTAGTTTATGCTAGGGTGCCAGTACAATGGGTGGTGATCTCTTCCCCAATGTTGACCTCAAAGCTACACAGTTTCACATAGAGTCAATAAATTCTGAACTTTACTGTTGGACAACTGCTATCTGTTGTTCCATTTTGTTTAAATACAACTTTAAGTGGCACTCAAGCAACATTTATTGTGGTTGCAAATACTGAATTTCATGTCTCTGACTAGTCAAAGGTCACCTAAACGTTCCTCTGTAGAGCACCTACAGTAAGATTGTAGGGAGCCATCTAGGGTTGACTAGGTTACATCCACCCCCTTTAACAACCATATGGAAACACTTTTAACAGAAAAACTTAATATGCAAAATAACATCTTCCAGTGTGTGTGGTGAACTGAAGGTACATGTTAGAAGACCATCAAATCTGGAGGAGCTTGAGAGATTTTCCATAGAAGAGTGGGCTGGGATTGCTCAGGAGATGCGTATGAGACTTGTTGAAAACTACAAGTGATTGCAGGCTGTTAGTATCAAGGGATCTAAAAACTTTAACCCTACTATTTTTTTTTTTTAATTTAATCATTTTGTTTCTGTGTGCAAAATGAAATAATGTAAGCATCCAAAATAAAACTGGAATGTTTTGAGAAACTGTTAGAAATTCCATGCTCTGTTTAACAGTACATGACTATTAAATAAAATATTTATAGCAGGACCTACAGTTTTGTCCTCAACTGTCCAAACACCAGAGAAATCCTCGAAATTCAAGATGGCTTCAGTGACTCGTTCAGTTTCTTACCCATGTTGGTCAGAGCCGCCTTGAGCTCCTTTTGGTACTCCAGCTTCACTTTAGGCAAGTTCACCTGCATCAGTTTCTCCTGAGGTAGAGATCTGTAGACGTCGGAGATGTTTAGTTTGGGAAGCACTGAAAACAGGTTTCCTCTGGGAAGGATGATTAAGAAGCTGGTGTTGCCCTTGAAGGGAAAACTGGCAACCTGGACAAGAAAAAAGATATTTTGTCTGGGTCTTTTCCTCAACTTCATCTCAACATATAAACTTAAAGTTGAAGGAAACGGTATAGAAGATGAGGCTTGAACTTTGGATGGCAAACTGAGAAATCAATTGTAACTTTTGTTTTTGCATATGTTAAGAGACCATGGATTAACCTCCTAAGAACCAGCCTATTCATTTATGTCCTCTGTAATGGACATTTGCGTTTGCTCTATATTGTTTGACTTATTTTAGCTATCCTAATAAGTCCTTTCTAAACACCGTGTCTCTGTGGCTTTTAAACCCCAAAACATGCTGCGCCAAAAATTGGTCCACCCCAAGGATCGGGTCCCCCGACACAAACAGAGTAACATAGTGTACGCTGTTAAGTGCCAGGAGGATTGCCAGGATTTATACATCGGGGAAACCAAACAACCTCTGGCGAAGTGGATTGGACAACACAGAAGAGCTACCTCGTCAGGCCAGGACTCTGCAGTCTATTTACACCTACAGGCCAGTGGACACTCTTTCAATGATGAGGATGTACACATCCTGGACAGGGAGGAACGCTGGTTTGAGCGCGGAGTGAAGGAGGCCATTTACGTGAAAAGGGAAAGACCATCTCTGAATCGAGGAGGGGGCCTAAGGGTACATCTGTCCTGACAGGAAGATGGCGCCTTTGCTCGGCTTGACTTCCACCTGCCTGCGTTGTATTGTATTTTATGCTATTATATTAGCCCTGACGTTTAATATATGGACCTATGCTGCTGTGATTT
>VUQG01022590.1:0-11973 GCA_015106755.1 Etia nguti | reverse complement strand
AAAAAGTTAGCGTTCATCCTCCAGCTTCACTGTGTTTATGTTATGCTAACATAGCTGTGTCGCTAGTGATCACGTAGCACATCATTATATACCAGCTATTCCAACTTCAGTAACCCTACAAAAGTCACTGCTGTTTAGTTTTCTGTCTTCATTTATGTTGGAAGTGATAGCAGAGCTGTACGTTTTAATCTTTTCAGAAATCTCTCAGTCAGAACATGGTATATCATGTTTAGGTGGAAACTAGCGAGCTAACTTCCTGCTAACTTCTAACTCTGTTAAATTTAATAAATTCTGTTTTCATGGATGCCTGGATTTTAAACTTAATTGTTACACCTGGTAAAGCAGCAACGCTGATCATGTTATTAAAGATGAAAGAATTGAGACAGTTTTTAGCTCTCAGTGATGCCGCAGTGTTCGTTTGACTTTGGGACCAGAAGTGGACGGAGTACACACCCACACACACACTTGTTTTCATATCTTAGTGAGGACATCTAATTGATATAATGCTTTCCCTAGACGCTTACCCTAAACCTTAGCCTAAACCTAACCATAACCTAATTGTAACCCTGACACTATAACCAATATAACCACATTTTGAGTCTCAAAAATGCCTTCAAACTCGTGGGGACAAGGATTTTGTCCCATAAATGACAGTCGGTCCCCACATGTATAGTAGCGTTCCAATTTTTGGTCCCCACAAATGTATATATACATGGTACACACACACACACACACACACACACACAGACTTGTAAGTTCCCTTATCATATCAACACTAACCCTGAAGTCTGATTTCTGCAGTAGTTAACATCAGGAAATTATGCCAGAACAAGGACACTATCTTATCTGTTCTATACATTGTAATACAAGTCACAGACCTCATCATATCAATCCACAGGAGATTTATTACACACTTCCCCTTAAATTCCCTCAAACATGTGCTGTTCCCAGAAAATCACACAGTAAAAACAGTGCACACTTCCTGTTTTGCCCTTTAGACCACATTTTTTGGATTATTAACATAACAGCAGAAGCAGCCAGCAGAAGTGTAATGCCATGCCATGCGAAAAGTGCTTATATAATATTTTGAAGCTGCTAACTTATCAGATGTTAGTGCCAAATAAAATAAGGGCCAAATGAGAGAGAGAGAGAGAGAGAGAGAGAGAGAGAGAGAGAGAGAGAGAGAGGAGCAGCTTAGCTTTCAAGTGCAATAGGGTGAAGCGCTATCAGTCAATCAATCAATCAAGCTATTCTGTTTAAGGCTTAATAATTCAATTATTCACAAACATTCAGGAAATTATATTAGTCATGGTGTTTTTGATTGATGCGGAAAACTACTAGAACATTTAAGGATCTCATTTCACACACATATCCATCTGGTGTTACTGACATCTTAGAATGTGTGTGTGTGTGTGCATGTGTGTGTGTGTGTCAGTGCATTTAAGCTGTCATCACTACATGGGTAACACATTCCAGTCAGTGTGGCCACAGACTGCAGGCTAGCAAGGGCCCAACTGACCTCTATAAGGTCACTGGGGCCATTGCTAGCCCGCACAGATTGAGATGGAAATTGGTGATCCATGACTGGATCACCAACTCTGACATCTCTGGAGAGTTTATAATTCTCCAGAGATGTCAGAGTTGTACAAACAAGCAAAGGTTTTTTAATTATTTGCTGCTCAGATTATTTACTGCATATCATCCATTTATGTTTCCCCAGGTTACAGGAATAAAAGTAGGTCAACTGTTTTATTAATTCTTAAGCCTACGCAACTGTCTCGCTCTTTGAGTATGAATAAAGAAATGAATTGGCTTACTTAGTACAGCTTTGTGTATTTTGTGTGGGAAAATCAATGGCTGATAAGCAACATCTGATCCTTGTTTGGGTAAGGATAGGGTTCAAAGCCATTTCAAATTAATGTGAGTTTAGATAGAGAATAGTGTCACCTGTGGGCTCGAAAGACTTCGTGTACAGTGCAACATAATCTAGAGACTGATGTTAAACTTAAAACTAAGATAGAAAAAGAACGAATGAAATTTTAAAAAAGAGAATGAAATTTACACACTTATATGTAAATAATGGAAGTAAGATTTAAAAAAAATGTGAAAAACTTGAGCAAAAAGTTAATCATTTAAATCACTGATATTATTCTAAAAAATAGTGATTTTTCAAAATGGAGATAATAAATTACCACAGATTTTGAAATGTAATTCAGTGTAGGTTTTATTATTTCTTCTGTACTATTCAATAGATTACTTCACACATCACATCATTTTCCTAATTTTCTTTGCTTCCTCTGCTTTTACTGTTAAAAGCTAAGTTTATTTTATTTTATTATGTTTATTGAAGTTTCATAGTTGTTTGTATGTCTGTGGAATTGCCCAGAAAGTACAGAGAAGTCATAAAAATACTGTAAAAGATTTTAGCTCGGCGTAAGGGACCTACCATTCAAGGTGATTTGTGCCACGGCTCTTGGTATTTTCTTTTATATAAGAATAAATCTGAAACAGGAACATGTTTGAAAGGTTTGCATTGTTGAGTTTTCATAGTGTGCATACCCTACAGAGAATAACCCCTAAAAGGAGTCATTGCTTAGTGTTCGATATAACAGAATAGTATGAAAGAAAAAAAAAATTCAATGCAATATACCCTTGTTCATATCACTAATATTTAAAGCTGAGTTTTTTGTGTGTGAAGTAATGAAACTGTCCTTCATGACCCTATCGATATAATCTGTAGGTTACAAATTACAGTAGCTGGAAAGAAAGAAAACCTCAGAACTGAGCTTGTGGTGATTTTGCTTCCTGGTCTCTGAATCACTGTTTCCAGTCTGTGGTTGGGAACCACTGATTACTACCCCCCAAAATTTCAGGATTGGCTTTCAGTGCAGACCAAGTGTTTTGCGTAAAAGTCATGTAGGTAGTTAATATACACGTAGCTAGTTCCTCCTTTACAGAACTTTTGTTCAACCAGGAGACTTGGGATCGACTCTCGTCTGGGACCACTGAAGTTTTGCTGTCCTTCTAAAAATAAAAAAATAAAATGCTGCTAGAGACTATTTATCTTTAAAAGATAATCATATGTTGGTAATAACAGCTTTCTCAGATCTAATATTAGAAAAGGTTTCTCCACTGCACTGCTGAAGGAAGGTAGCACAAATATTGACCACATTTCAAAACAAGTAATGCATATTTTCTGTTGTTTTCATACCTGCCTACTTTTCTTGGTTTGAAACTAATAAAAACTGATGAAAAGAAACAACACATATTATAATAATATAATATAATATATTATATATATTTAACTATGAATAAAATTACCAGTTTTAAAAGACAAAAATACCACATGGTGCTTAGTACTGAAATTTGCTACTTACTACAGACTGTGGTTTAGATAACCTTCTGACTAGCATATGGTGCCGTCTGTCATCATAGCATTCCACAGATGATTTGCAGCAGGCAGGGGGATTAGCAGGCTGTGTGCCCACCCCAGACAAGCTTCAGATCTTCAGCAACGCCGAGCAATAATATTGATTATAAACATTGGAATCAAGTTTTGATCTTGGAAATGCATAGCTTGTAATTTAAATTATATACATATATATTTTCTAGCAGTTTTAAATACATTAATTTTACCCACAACATAGTTTGTTTTTAAGAGTGTTTCCAGGCCATAATGAGATCTTGCACCTGGCAGACTAAAAGGAACAAGACAGCTGTCAGTTAAAACAAAGGATTATACAACTGAAAAGGATTGAAAAGGATTATAGAAATCCATTCGATCCTTCACGAAGGAAATTGAAGTTTGGCAAAAGGTGTTGGTTTTTTCATCTGTTTGAAGCAAGTACAAACAAAACAGATGCTTAGAAAGGAAAAACATAGAAGTAAAAACTGTTTAGTGTAATATCTATGATTTCTTTGTTTTTTGCTATGAAGTAAAGCAGCTAAATGAACATCCTCCAAGTGTGGGGATTCCATAATTTCTGCCAAGGGTTGTATATGCTCCCAGGGAGATGTCAGTACAGGAATGAGCAAAAGACAGGCGGCACATTTCAGTAAAGAAAGTGCTAGTGGAAATGCCCTGACTGTGGCACATCATAGGGAGTTGTCTGGAATATAAAGTTTATGTTTAATATAATATAATGTTTAATATTCGAATGGTGACCAGGGTGTACCCTGCTTCTTGCCCTGTGACAGCTGAGATAGGACCCAGGCCAACCATTACAATGAATTTATAGGCTTGTTATGATACTTTATCATACCTGAGATCAGTTCTTCACTTTTGACCTTTTCTCTACGCCCAAACTGTTATGTGACTTGGATTTTTATAAACTTTTTAATTTTAGTTCTTCCTCTTAACAGATGAATCCTTCACTGTAGTGTTTACACACTTCAGGAGGAAGTAGAAGAGCCTGATTTGGGGATCTTGCCCTGATAGGTGGCATAGAAACTGAAGACTTTCCAGAACATTTGATTTTCCAATAGTGGGTGACACGCTGGAAACACTGGAAAAACAATTTCAGCACACTAGATGTCTTTCTGAAAGTGCTGTAACATAATTTCTATTTGATTCAGATTATTTATATTGTACCAAATGAAAGCTAAATAGATTAAAAAAACAGGCACAGGTGCTTTCTTTTATCTGCACAATGCCCAAAATTATTAAAATCCTACCTCGAGGTGATGCTGAAAATCTAGTTTATGTATTTATTACTTTTAGGTTGGACTATTGTAATTTAATATTATCTGGCTGCTCTAATAGTTCCTTGAAAGCCTCCAGTTGATTGTTAAATCCAGAATCAAATCTATAATCTTTCTCCTCACATACAAAGTGTTGAATAATCAGACCCCATCATATTTTTAAGACCTTAAAATACCATATTATCCTGAAAGAGCACTTCACTCTAATACCTTTGGTTTCTAGAGTTTCTAAAAGTAGAATGGGAGGCAGAACCTTCAGCTTTTAGGCCCCTCTCCTGTGCAACTAGCACCCAGTTTGGATTCAGGAAACAGGCACCCGCTCTGCTTTTAAGATTAGACTCAAAACTTTCCTTTTCGATAAGGCTTATAGTTAGGGCTGGATAAGGTGACCCTGAACCATCTCTTAGATCTAGTGTTACCAGCTCAGACTACTGCTGGACATCATGTGATACACTGTGATGCACTGAGCACTTCTCTTCCACTCACCTCTTTTCACTCCCTGTCACTCAACATGTCATCATTATTATTTAATTCCTTTATTTATTTAAATCTTTTTGGTAAATTTAACTGCTTTTTTTTTGCTTCACCATCATTATATATATATTTTTTTCTTTTCTGAGGCTTTAAAGTGCTCAAATCTTTTGCTTTTGTTAATAGTCGCTATCTGCTGGGAAAAAACTTTAAAGCAAGTGATTCCAACTTCTGTCTCCTATTGGTGAGAAAATAATTGCAGCATGTAAAATCCTTCTCATTCTAGTTTTTCTTTCATTCAGTGGGCTATTTCTATACAACAGACACATGATATAGTTGCTTCTCAGAACTAAATGACAAATGAGTGAACTATTTTACTAGCATTCTTGAAGATCATATTACTCGTTACTGCCGTTTGTTTCTATGACCGTCCTTGAACAGAATATGAGATAACATCATCACAGACAGTTGGATCACTTAGAAACAACTAGCACTTGTCAGCATTTTATCCTTTTTTCCCCTCTTTTTTTCACCTCTAGCTCACTCTGAAATTTTCTTTCACACAATCTCACCCCCACGCATGACTGTCATATAATTTAACACCTACCAAAGTCTGATCAAATTAGCAGGTTGCCAAGCTGGCACAGTACTGTGTCACATTGTGCTTTCACAAGAGTCAACAACAGTCTACAGTCTGCATTGTTTGATGGTTTTTTCGAGTAACACTAAATCTCAAGAGAATAGCTTATGTACCAAGTTATTTGGGAAAATAACTGTGAAAAAAGTATTGCTAAAAGAGGTTTGTGCTGACTTGGCTTCCTCTGACCTAAACCCAACCTCTGGTAGAAACTGGTAACATTTGCTATGAGCCAGATTTTAATGTCCAGTATAAATTTTGACCTCTCTAATTGTCAGAATCGCACTAACACTTTCCAATTTCTTTTCAGTATAAAATCTTTTTTTTTTTTTTTTTTAAATAGCCTAGCTCTTGCTGAGGCAGAATAATATGGGCTGACCATAAAATCTCACAGCAGAGCAACCTTTCATCAAAACCTTTACAGAGTGTTCAACCCAATGCCCTTAGGTTCTTGGTACAGTGCAAGATGAATTTGGAGCTGATTTAGAGCTATCTCTCAGTTGCCTTCCTGGATTCAAAGCTGTTTTGCTTACTTCACCTATAGATTAGACTAAAACTTGCAAGAGAAGACAAAACAAAACAACCAAAAATACTTTCATTTGAATTCATTTTTGATGGTCTGAAAAAGATAAACTCAGAAAATAATAAATAAACACAATTAATGTTTTAAATGTTTTGTTTCTTTTATACTTTTTCAGGCAATATGGCAACATTCATTGCTTCTCTAGTGCATGGCATGGAAAATTTGTTTGTATTTTACCTGTTGCCTTTTATACTGCAATAAGAGACTAACATTAATTCAATCCAGGTGAAGGAATACCATCCTCAAGTTTCAGTTGAGGGTATCTTGCATTTTGCATGTAAGGGTATCCCTTACATTTTGCTTTTTCCCATCATACCAAGTGTGGGTTATTCCCTAAAGTTGATCTCTTTTTTTGGAAATATGAGGAAAGGTAATACTTATACATTTATTCTGTTGTCCGACGTTATGTTTGAAAGAACACAGTGTGTCTTGTAAAAACTGTGCAGAGACCACCTCAAGCTAAAAATGTGGGATCTAATGAAAATTCTACTCAGATGACAGTTTTCATTGTTCTCGAAGTACCTCGTGAATGAAGTGTTTGTTAAAATGTATTGAACACAGCTTTCTTGGGATGAAACCGTAGATTTTATATAAAGGATATAAATAGACACCATGTTATTCTTTTTCAACAATTTTTTCAAATTCAGATTTATTTATCACATATATAATTGTATAAATATAATGTGCATTAAAATGCATATGTAAAAGTTCACCTGTACACAAATAAAGAAGACACCGAAGAAGACAAATGGAGATACATTTCATTTATTTAGTTATTTATTCAAATATTCACTAACTTAACTAACTAGTAGCACAACTATAGTCAAGGACTTGGTAATTGAGTGTGGGTCAGGTGGACCTGCCCTGATGGTCTAGGAGTAAAAGCCCCTCCTCATTACTTCCTTCTTACTGTCTTCGTAGTCAGAACATGGTAGTGTCTCCCTGATGGGAGCATAGAGAACAGTCTGCTGTTAGAGTGAATGGAATCCCTTATGACCCTCTTGGCTCTAGATCTCCATCATTCAGTGTATATAACCTGCTGATTGTGAAGGCTGGGCTTGGCACTTCTCTCAGCTGAATGGACTATCCTGCTGAAGGTCAAGTGGTCCATTGGGTGCAGCTCCCCTTTCAGATGGAGATGAGGTAACCACACAGTCATAGGGAGAGGGAGTACAGAAGAAGGCTCAACACAAAATCTTGGGGGAGTACAGTGCTGAAGGTGAGAAGCCACTTGGTGGTCAGCAAGTCAGGAAACTGAGGACCCACCTGCATGGGATCTCCAAGCTAAGGTCACTCAGTTATATGCCAACCTGAAGGGAAATATCATGTTAAATACCGAACTGTAATCTATAAATAGCAGTCTAGAATAAGCCCCTTTCATTGTGTCCAAGTGGGCAAAAATGGAGTGGAGCAAGTGGACAATGGTGTCATCTGTGGATCTGCTGGGGTGGTATGCAAATAGTAGCGCTCCCATGGTGACAGGCAGGGAGGAAGTGATGAAAGTTTTGATGAATAAGAGCTATGGGGTGATAGTCATTAAAGTCTTATTGAAGCATATGGGGATAATGCACTTAGAGTACAGAAACATCTGTGCCGCATATATTAGAAGTGACAGAAAAGACACCACCAAAGGTGAACTGGAAGTTCCAGACAGACAAGCAGCTGCTGGCCAACCAACCAGACATAGTGGCTGACAAAGTGCAGAAGAGAACCATATCAGAGATCTTCTTTCACTTGTTATAATGTAACTCATGTTCTGCCATGAGTAGAGGACAATACATTACACTTCAGCTTGGAACAGCTTCAGATGAATTTCTGTCCTCATGAGTCACCCCTGCTGAGGTGAAAATTGCTTTGTTTTTGTCTCAGAAATCCCATACTGTGCATCACCTAAAGTAAATCCTCAGGTGAAATTTATTACTCTAGTGTTGAAGTTCAGTTATATCCTCCTTTGTTTTATTCAAAACATTTGAAGTAGCACAGTGGTCTAAATCCAGAGAATGGTGCTGCGGGTCATAATGTAGTCTATTGGTCTTGGAGCCAGTCCAGGTTCTGAGATAACATACAGAAAGTGGATCCCTTCTTTGTTCAGTCATCTCCTGGGGACATGGGACATGGGAATTACGATCATATATGAGTTTTAGGTCAAGCTGACAGCCGCAATGTCATGTCTTTAAATGTATTAAAGATATGTGAGTCAAGCTTCACAACACAGAACACACACAGACACAAACATCAGTGTAACTGATCGGTACTGATCACAGCTGGGGGCTGAGAATGCATCCTGAAGAGACTGGGAAAGAATGTGTGGAGAAAAAAAAGTGCATCGGCATTAAGGACAAATCTGCATTTCTTATTTAAACATACAAAGCACAATATCATGTTGAACTCTCTGACCTGTTTTCTCTATCACTCTTTATTTTTTTCCGTGCCAAATTTTTAAATAAATATTAAATCCTTTCAATTTTCACCTGAAGACTAACACCTGCAAGAGCTAGAAGCATAAATGAAGTGAAGAAGTGCTCTCGGACGAGAGGTGAAAGGTCTTCATGAAAGAAAGAAAGAAAGAAAGAAAGAAAGAAAGAAAGAAAGAAAGAAAGAAAGAAAGAAAGAGACTGGACTTTTTTCTTTCTTTCTTTCTTTCTTTCTTTCTTTCTTTCTTTCTTTCTTTCTTTCTTTCTTTCTAAGCTCTTCTAAGCTGTTTCTGGTTGTATGCCCTTCTTATTTCAGTGCCTCCTTTCTTCACCATTTTTTTCTTAGCTCTTACTTTAAATTGTATTTTCCCGATTGTCTGTACCGCTGTCTTGTACCTTTGTGCAGGGTATATAGTTCAGTACGCCGTGTTCTTTGTTAAGGTGTTGCATTGCACCAGGTCCGGACCAGGACAAAACATTCAGCCCTGACATTTGTGGTCCAGATGGCCCACAAAGATTGGTCAAAACGGTGCAGTAGTACATGGAAAACACAGAAATAGTATAACAAGTCTCATAATCACATTATATAATAGGAATAATTTCACTAATTTTACTAGTTTTTGCAGGTACTATTGTTCATGGATCAGCAGAAGCTGCAGCAGCTCTGACATGTCGGTTAATTTGACACATTTTGCTGCATTTATTTCTAGTTTCTTTTTCTCTCTTAGCTTTTCAGCCCCAGCTTTTTCAGAGCCGGTGCACAGTGACCCTTGGACATGGCCCATGGCCAGCATAATTATATCGACAGAAAGAAAATAATTATGATAATAAAATAAAATTATATCAACACATCAGCCCAGCGAGCAAATCCCCGTATACCAGTCCAGATACCCTTTGTGTTTTTTGCTCATGGCTCACTTTTTGTCTAAATTTTTGCCTGCAGTGATCTGCATCTGAGTCCCCCATGTCTACACTAAACACACAACACTGTGACATTAGCAAGCCAGATTGAGATTTAAAAAACAATTTTATTTGTAATACAAGGCAGCCTCTGAATAAATGCAGCATCCTCTGCAGACTTTGACAACCTCATTTTTTATAACATGATCTCATCCCTGTTCCTTTAACTTGGAATAAGTAAAGCATCTGTTGCTTACTTCCAATTGTTCAAGTACTTTCAATATCTACATGATTTTTTTTTCAGTTTTTCCTCTGTGGATTTCTTTTCCTCATCAGTATTTTCTTCTAGCTCCTGTCCTTATGTTTTTCGGTCTGATAGACGCACTGAAGACAATAAGAACTGACTTGCTCTGGTTCATCCGAACACATTCTGAATTGTTAAGATCTGAGTTTCAGGGTTCTTTTTGTTTGTTTTATGTTAAAAAAAATGTAGTCTAATTTATTCTGAATTTGTTCTGGCAAACATCTATGTTTCATGTTTTTCATTGCAGATATAATGAACAGAATAGATTACAACTTTAGCAAACAAAACACTTCAACTCCGTTTTATTTGAGGACACAACAAAAGTGTCACAACTATAAGCCTTCATGGAGCAAAATTAACAGCCAAAGAGTTACACCAGCCGCATGTTTTCTATCTAACAATGTATCTAACACAGAGAAACACACAAGTGCGCAAACCAAGTGCCAGGTCACTGTGTTCTGTCTTCCTGAATCAGCAAAGTCACAGAATGCAGCCAACTAACCCAAGATATAAATTTAATCAAGAGACTAGAGCCCAAAGACAGCAGCAATAAGTAAAAAGTCAAATCCTGCATGGTAACTAAAGAGCACAGGAATATGTCTCATACAACTACTCTACTTTATGTCAAAAATCTACTGATCACACCTACACACCTGTCCATGAATTAAATACATAAGTATACTGTATTAGTAAAACAGGTGGCGAAAAAGTGCTGTAGTGTGTCTTTACATCTTTACATCTTTTCATCTCGGCTGGGTTTAATCTTATGGGTCGGGATATAGAGTAGCTCTTCAGCTGCTGTCTGAAAAAAAAAGAATTAGTGATATTTTAGAGCCCTGAATACTTTGATGTTGCAGTTACACTAATTAGCCACAACATTAAAAACCAACAAACAACTGAAGTGAATAACATTTATTATCTCAATATGATAAAGTCTTCAGTAATAAAGCCTTGGTTCCCATCATACCTGTCTATGTTTCAGATGTATCACGCACCAAACTGTAGTTCCAGAACAGGTGCCTCTGCCCAGTCTACTCCCAAGGTAACTACACTTCCTAAGACAGTACGCTCCCCCGGGCAGGACAATTTCCCCACACTGCAATATAACAATGAGCCCAAGACAGTGACCGGCCTCAAAACTCCCTCGATCCCAAACCAATTAGCATCCTTAAGATGTGCCATAACAAGCCTGAAACAAAGAGGCCCAACCATACAACCCAAAGGACCCAAAAGATCTGCAGCCGCTTGGGTCCAAGAAAATATTAGTCAAATGCTGTTGATGTTGTGGCTGAAAAGAGGCTCTCCAGTGAACAAAAATGTATGGCTGTAGGTTTAGTGTTAGTTGCAAATACAACATAGTGCAACTGTGAATGCAACTGGATAGGAAGGATGATACTTCCTGCATACCGGCAGGAAGTTGAGCGGCTGGTACTCTGGTGCAGTCAGCACAATCTGGAGCTGAATACGCTTAAGACTGTAGAGATGACAGTGGACTTCAGGAGACATCCCTCAACACTGCTCCCCCTCACCATATCAGACAGCCCGGTGTCGACTGTGGAGATCTTCAAGTTCCTGGGTACCACCATCTCCCAGGACCTGAAGTGGGAGACCAACATCAACTCCATCCTCAAAAAGACCCAGCAGAGGATGTACTTCCTGAGACAACTGGGGAAGTACAGTCTTCCACAGGAGCTGCTGATCCAGTTCTACACTGCAGTCATTGAGTCTGTCCTGTGCTCCTCCATCACCGTCTGGTATGGTGCAGCCACTAAACAGGACAGGCGCAGACTGCAGCGGACTGTACGGGCAGCAGAGAAGATCATCGGCGCCCCCCTGCCCTCCATCCAGGACCTGCACCTCTCACTTCTTTCCCCTCGCCATCTCCCTCCTAAACAGTTGAACTGTCACACTGCTCCCACTGCCAGACCGCAACTGCACCTTATGTACATTCTGTGGTATTCAT
>VUQG01022585.1:0-12032 GCA_015106755.1 Etia nguti | reverse complement strand
TATGTATGCTTAGTGTCTGTGTCCATTTAGGCGTCTGTGTTCCCACCTGCTTTTTAGTTTTGACAAGCAAAGATTGAAACCCTTTAAAAACCAGGAGCTTGTATAATCCACACAGTGCACTTAAAGCACTTAAAGTTTTTAAGCACACACACACACACACACAAATATAGACAATAGATATATTTAAAATCGTATCAGGTGGCTGCAGCACCAAAATCCTTTCACTCCAGACACGATTGTCAGTTTCACCATACATTTTCTTTGAGGTTTATAAAAGTAAAAGCTTTAAGTGAATAGAGCAGGCTCCCGCGAGTAATAACGTAAGAGCTGCCAGCTCAACCTTTAATCGCAATCTTTTGTGCCAAACAATGGATATGTCTTGATATGCGATGTGTCTTGGCATGTTATAAATGAGATGCAGTACAGTGCAAAAGTCTCGAAACTTCCCTCATTTCTTTATTTTTTGTTTCAAAGGAGCCAGAGTTTCTTGCATTTTTTAAAAGTTTTTCTTTGGACATTTTTTTTTTCAGTCTAGTCCATGTAGATTTCCATTTGTAGAGGAATGTGTTGTGTTGTTGTTGTTTTGTTAGGCTGCCGTCATCTAAATCATTCAAGCGTTAAAAACGGAACCTAACTTAGGGGGCATTAAGTGGCTTCTGTTAATCAATGTGCTGCTCACTGAGGCCTCATCAGAAATTGTCTCAGTGGTAGGGTGGATGTCGAGGAGCCGTTTTTAAGAAGAAATCATTGTTAGCAGGTCCGATGGAGTGATGCGTGTCAAATTTTTGGTTCAAATTGTCGTCAATGTGTACAGAGGAGTGGAGAAGTGAGATAGATCAATAGCCTATAGCCATTTGGAAAACACGGCAGAGGCTCTGTCATGGTTTAGGGCTGGGGATCTTGTCAAAATTCATGAAATTATAAATGCAGAAAAGAACCATCAGATTTTGATCTATCATACAGTACCATCTGGACACCGTCTGATTGGCAGTGCCTTTATTTTTCAGTGTGATAATTATCCCAAACATATTGCCAAGGCAGTAAACGCATACCTGAATAGATAAATACACAACGAAACACCATAATTATTATAGTGGAAAACTATGGCCTCCCCAGAGCTCAGATCTCAACATTATTGAAGCAGTGTGGGATCATCTTTGCAGAGAACAGAACAAAAGTGAGCCAAAATCCAAAGAACAAGAATTGGAGAACTATTCCTGAAGACTACTTAATGAAATTGCAAGAAAGCTTAGCTAAGAGTTCAGGGTGCATTGAAAAATAAAGGTGCTCATGCTAACTACTTACTTTTCAAGCTCTATAACTGTATAAACTCTGTTTTTGCTTTATGTGCTGTTTTTCATTAATGTTTGCACATTTCAATAAATTGCTTCACCTAATTCCTGTTTTCTAAGAAAATTATAAGGAGATGAAGGGTGACTCAAGACTTTTGGAAAGTATTATACTACTGAACGGCATCTAAATGAATTGCATCAGTGCGTCACTTTTTTCCTGTATTTGGAGCACCTATTTAGTTTAAATAATATTATCAAAGAGGAGCTCCAGCTTAATTATTTTTACATTAGAAACATTAAAAGCCATTCAAAGTCCATCAGCCATTCAGTCCAGCACCTACATGAGATCTCTTAGATTGCTAGCAGGGAATAAGGTTGTAATTAATGCACGAATCAGACCCTGTAAAATTAAAAATTACATTTTTGATTCTCCAGGAGGATTTATTTGTTACACTGCTAGTTATGCATAGTGCATTCATTACCCATTAATTAAAAAAACAGCATCATTATGCTTTCTGTGTGGGTCTGTGGCTTACAGCTAATTTCAGTATTACCGAAAGTCAAAAACAAACCGCTTGTGAAGACACGCTCGCTTCTGTCAAAGGTGGCTTTGGTGTTTTTCATGCATGTCGGGCTGTATTGAAAGCAATTTTGTTTTTTGGCTTCATGAAAAATTATATACTACCCAATTAGACATGCACTACATTTAGTAAGGGAGGTCACAAAATGCTAAAGATTGTTCACTTTCTGTGGGTATTTTTCATAAAGAGGTCACAGTAGTTCATGCTATTCATTATCGGTTACGTGCAGCATTGATGGAAACTTTTATGTGTGTTTTGATGTGCAGTGAAGTAACAAGTTTATTTTCTTCCAGCTTAATGGCTTATTAAAGTGATTGTATTGATTCTGAAATAAAATCCATTGCTTGGTGGCCATTTAGAGCTGCAGCATCTCTCCATCTTGAAGTCATAAAGATTTTTATTTGAAGAACACAATTGTTGCCTGATTCTACAGCCATACTGGGGACAATTTCCCTTAATGTACTCATTGTAGGAAATATGTCTTTTTTCAGTACTGTCTCATAGGGATTACCAGTTTACATTTCTGCTTGCTATATGTTGTAGGATTGCTTTCTACTTCATAAGTCTGTTAAATATTTACTTTGCGCATTGACTAATGGGCCCCAATTCTCCTAATTACTACCAGAATAACTCCGGTGTTTGTCCCTTGACTTTAAATGTGATCCCCTAACATCCATACACAAACTTGCAATGAAACCAATGAGGTTCAATTAAAAATGTGATAAATTTGTGGCAGACTGCCTCGGGTTTACCTTCCAGCAGTAGAATGGATGTCAGCTCATCACGTCTGTCCTCTGTGTCCGAATTGACAACAAAATTCTCCGTCATCTTCATAAGGAAATTCACCTTTTGATCTCCATGTTGTGTGGAGTTAAATAATTTGACGGAGTTAAAAAGGAAAGTCATTGTTTTCAGCTGCTCTTAATTGCTCTGTTATTGTTAAATTAGTGCAAACAAGCAGAAAATAATTTTCTAGTCATTTAAAACTTTGCCTGTTACGTGAAAGTCCTCATATGTTACCTCTTCAAAACTCCAAAGTTTGACATTGACTCAACCATTCAATGCCTCTTTCATTAGCTCACCCAGCCAATGGTCAGATGGGCTTATGTCATTGAGACGTGTCTGCCAACCTTCTGTCCACAATTCACAAGAGTTGCCCCAGAATTGAAGCTATTTTCTGCGTAACTTTTTCACATTATTGTTTAGGACTTTTGGCCATTGTTCTTTGCAATGTTGCTTCAGTTCATTGAGTTTTGCAGGCCCGCCACAGCATTTCAGAGGCGTTGAGGTCAGTACTTTGAAAAAGAAAAGAATCAAGGTGCTGCAATGGCCCAGTCAGGCATTCGGTTGTAGATTTGCCGCTGTGCTTTGCATTATTGTTCTGTTACATGAACCAATTTTGGCCAAGTTTTACCTGTCAGACAGATTGCCTCACATTTGACTTTGGAAAGCAGCAGAGTTTATGGCCGACTGATTGCAAGTCATTGTGCTAACACACACCTGAATGCTTGACCAGCAAACTGTGGTTACACAGTCAATCAAGGGCATTTGATTAGTACCATATGACTGTTACTTACCTTCTTAATTCCTGTGGAAGCAGTATTGGAGTACTTTTTAACAACTGCGCATCTTTCTGGTTTAAATTTTTATGGACCAGTTTAGCCAGTTTGTCCATATTTTTAGGTTTACTGTTGTAGTCTAAGGGGATTACATGGGTGGTTTAATAAGACCTTAATAAGATAAGACGTTTCATGGCTGACTAGTCTCGCTAAATTATTGTGGCTGCAACTGGCTTTTGTTTTGATAGTGTTGCTGTCAAGTACTTCATGTTTCCAAGTATCTGAAAATGCATTTGAACCACAAAAGACTTCGAATTTAGTGTAAGTCTCAGGGTGACCCTGCGACAAGTACAGTGATTTACAGCTTTCTTTTTTAGAACAATGAAAGGGATTAAAAGTGCAATAGGTAAAATAGGAGCATAGCTATTCTCAGGGATTTTGGGAGCTTTTTTCCACAGTTGTTTAATTAATAAATGTATGTTGTTTTAATTTACTCCTCGGAGATGTGGGAAAGTCATTAATAAGCTACATGTTTCTGCATCGAGTGTGTCTAGAACATATGCTGTACTGCTTCGTGTGATCTATCATCTGCTCCATGTGTTGAGTGTCATCACGGATGTGTGTATTTATCGGCGTCCCTGCAGATTGCCGCGAGATCCTGCTGCCACTGATGACGGACCAGCTGAAGTTCCACCTGGAGAAGCGGGAGGAGTTGAAGGCTTGCTGCCAGCTGCTTAGTGACATCCTGGAGGTGCTTTACAGAAAAGATGTGGTGAGTAATTCAACTCTGGGGCTTTACATATTTTTTTATTTCCCTCTTGAATAAACAGTAGCGTAATAAGGCAATCTAGGAATACCTCCATATAGAAAAAAAACCCTCTTTTGAGTGTGGTTATTGTACTTAATAACTGTTTATTAGTATGCTGTTCTCAGTTTGTTTTATTGCCCTGCATGGCCTGAAAGGAGCACATTTTACGACAGTATTAATTTACTAACATGTAGAGGTGGCTGTGCTCAGTAATTCATGTCTATGGGTTGCTAGAGGCCATTCAACACTGAATTTTATCCAATAGCATTGTAATGAGTTCTGCTTAACCCTGTGGTGCTTTGGAATAGAGGGACTATTCATTATCAGCCTAGCCGGTTATTGTATACAATATTCAGTCTTTTTCATATTATCAGTATTTTTTTTTAGCTTTTTGCATTTTTTTTATTAAGAAAAATGTTGAAAGTTATTTCTTTATAATTAATCATTTGTCAAACATAAATGTCATTGATACCAGTTGACCTCTACTTTAGAACCGGAGTACCATAAAGCACTGTGGTCCACATGATGATGAGCAGTATCAGTGTTGGTCACAGAGCCAGTTTTGCAGCCAGTAAAAGTTAAGTGTTCTCTGCCTCAGTGCCAGTGACAGCTGTGACTGCTGGCATTAGATTTTTCAGGTTGTCCGTTTTTATGGAGACTGGCTGAAAGGTCCACACCATTCATTTCTCCATATCTCGGGAACACCGTGTTTTAATTAGTCTCAAGAATGAACTGATTAGAATTTGTTGGTCAAAGATGACTGCCTGCAGACATCGTAACACATCGACTAAAACGCTTTCTGGCTGTTATTCGATGCTGTAACTCAGGAATAGAGGGAGAAATGGATGTAAACTGGAATTTTGACTAGTTGCCACATGAGTGTGGGTGTGAGTTATTCTTTGTTTAGTGCTACTTTATTTTTTGCTACTTTACAGCAAGGTCATTACTATTCAAACCCGATAGTGACATCACATTCCTTGTTTTGTCTGATAAACAGTAAAATCCTCAAAATAATTACTTTTATTTAATTATTTACTTTCAGAAAAGAGAGAAATGCAACTTATTTTTATTTCTAAGGAGCTCAAACAGTTTTGTCAAATAAGATTTTTTTTTCCAACTTTCTATGAATTTCACGGCTCATTTTTTTAAGCGCAAAACTCTTTCTGGAATTTTTAAACTTGAGTCCCCTTCTCACACGCACAGGTATCGGCCCCTTACCTCAAAAGCTCAAATGATAGCAGACACGCTCACAAACACACACTGTTTTACGAGTGCGTTTGATCCTCTTCCATGCCCAGACTCCTGATGTCCTCCCTCAGGCCCTCTCAGACTCTCGTCATTGATCACGACCGTTCAGCCTCCCACACTCCACTCTGCTAGGGATTATCCACCTCTCCCACTTGCTCTGGCTTTTACACCCCTCTCTCGCTGTTTCACAAATTGCTGAATCCTCTCGCTGTCTTGCTCTCTGTCATATCTGTCCTGCAGATCAGCACAACCAAGGCTTTCAGAGACTTAGATGCTCGCAAAAATAAGGAGAGTGAAAACCTCTGTAGATATGTCTGTCTACTTAAATTAACAAGTCATCAAACAATTTATGCCTTGTCAGCAATAAATATCTAGTGGATGGGCCTCTTTTACATAGCTAGATGTTTTTAAAAAAAAAGAAGAGAAAATTCCTAACTTCCCAATCCATTCCTGCTCTGCATTTGCTTGGTTGACACTGGTCTAGACACAGACTGAACCAGTTTATTCTCCCAAGTTCTGTGTGTGCATACAGTATTTGTGAGTTGTTCAGCTGCAGAGTGCATCATGTAAATTATTGAAAGTTTTGGGTGGTGTTGCAAAGATCAGCCTCCTTCAATAAATTCCCCCACGCCAAGTACAGACAGCAATAACCAGGAGATCTGATCGGAGTCGGGCTGTAATCCGTGACTTGGTGTGACAGTAAAAGAAGATTTTAAAACTGCATTGTCATAACATCTTAGTAAGGATTCATGTAACAACTACACGTAACACATGTTAGGAAAATCTCTTTGTGTTTCCTGAGTCTGGAAGAAGAAGAATACTTAGCCGATATCTCAGTTTAAGCCACACTGACCAAATATCATTAGTGCTCTTAAATTTCCTATCTCAGTCATGGTCTACTCCTAGTGTTTTTTAAGTACTGTGCAAAAATCTTGTGCCATCTCTCATTTTCTCTCACTCCTAAGAACCCAGATGTTCGTGTAGAAGAAAAAAACCCAACTTTTGACATTGGTTGTTTTATCAATCATTTTCAGTCCAGTCCTGCTGCATAGCTACTTTTAAAATAATTATTTTTAATTTTGTTATGCCACTTCACACTACCCTAAGCATAAAAATGACACCTAACCCAAAGGATGTGTCTGGACATGAGAGACAACTTGGCAAAGACCAATTTTAAATGGTATCTTTAGGCACTTTGTTGCTAGCAGTCTGTCACAAAAATACATCATTTGTTGACATTTCTTTAGTTCAGTCTATGAAAAATACCAAAGATAACAGTTTGACAGGTATAAAATTGTATTTTTGCACCAAGGAGGTGATTCCCAAAGAGCTATTAGCTGACAACTTGAAATATTTGAGTAAACTGGGCAAGTGGAAGACAAAAAACAAGGGGTAAGACTGGGAAAAAAGACCCTATCTACAGCAGATGAACAGTGTCAAAAAAGAATCTAGCAAAAGCCCTCCACAGGACCTGAGAGATGCATCTAGCCCTTCAGCTTAACCATGTATTGTTCACTGAAATCTCATCATAAATGGTCTCAGTGGAAGGGTGGCTGTCAAGAAGCCATTCTTAAGGAAGAGAAATGTGGAGGAAAGGCTGAGGTATGCCAAATTACACAAGAACTGGACTGAAAATCAGTGGCAGCAGAACTTATGGAATGATGAATACAAATTTGAACTTTTTTGGTTCAAATTGTCATCAGTATGTATGAAAGAAGACAGGAGAGAGGTACAACAGTGAGTGTCTGCAGCCATCTGTAAAACACTGTGGAGGCTCGGTCATGGTTTGGGGCTGCCTTTCAGTCACTGTTGTTAGCTGATGGAATTATGAGTGCAGAATAGTACTGTCAGATTTTGATGTTGAGCCTGGACCTCAATATTATTGAAGCAGTGTGAGGCCATCTTGAAAGGGAACAGAACAAAAAAGCCGACGTCCAAAGAAGAGCTTTGAATGTTGTTCAAGAAGCCTGGAGGACTATTCCTGAAACTGCAAGAAAGCTTGCCTAAGAGCGTTCAGGGTGTGTGGAGTAAGGTGGTGTTGACTTTCAAGCTCATTATATTTTTACATTCTCTATTTTTCCCTTACATACTATATTTCCGTTAATATTTACAAAAAATCGCGGCACCTATTTCCCATTATCCTAGCAAAACATAAAGGAATTACTGATGGCTCAAGACTTTCATCGTCCTGTAATTTTTTTTTCTAGATGTTCACCCGAATGACCATAAATCCCCTGAAATCTGAGCTTCTGTCAGGCCTCATAAGTTTGGACTGATATTCAATATCATCTGTCACTTTAAAAAATCTTGGGAGGGTTAGGGTTTTGTGTCATTATGGGGTTTTTCTCTCTCTATTTAAGTGATGATATTATTTATATATTACTGCTGTGTTATGTACAGGGTCCCACCCAGTGGCATGTGCAAATCATCATGGAGAAGCTGCTGAGGACCGTTAACAGGACAATCATTTCTATGGGCCGCGATTCACCTCATATCGTAAGTGTAATTCTCTGCTTGGATACCACGCAGTATATCATGCTAAGCCCACGACTCTCTGTGTTTGATTTTTGTGATTATTTTTTTATACACATACATGCACACAATTTTAGAGGCACATGTACCGCAACCAGATTGACTCCCACAGTCACACAGCAACCACAGTTCCAATCCAAAAGTATCATTAAAGGTAAAGCCTACCTTGGCAGATTGCTTTCACACTCCCTCAGTCTGAGAGAGGCTTTGATCTGCTCATATCTTTCTCCAGCCGGTTGTTTTTGCACCGGCGTGTCTGTGTGTGTTTTGCTTTTGCTTTGCTTGTGTGCCTTATCCTCACTTATTAGTACACTTCTGGTGCTCTGTGCTGTAATCTAATCACTGTATCACCCCACCGTTGCCTTTAGCATCCATCTTCCCATCACTCTCTCAGCCAGAGCTTGGTAGCAATTAATGCACTTATCAGTCATCCTGTAAATATGTAGTCTGTCTGATGTGTGCGAATAAGGCTTAACCCATTTTCTTCAGTCCCAAACACCAATTAGTACAACTGTATTTTTAGTCATAAATGTGAACTTCTGTCTTGTTTGACTTGTTCTTTTTCTTCCTTTTGAATAATTTCTTTATTAGAGCTGCGTGTAGCTTGTGTTGTATTGTCTTTGAAAATAAGACTTTTTTTCATTATCGACATTCGTATTCTTACAGCTCTGTAAAATACAGCTTAGTGATGAAACATTTTCTTATGGACCTATAGAAAAATGCAAAGACATTAGTAATGACAAATATTCACACCGCTTCCATCGGGGAGCACCAGGATCCACCATCACTTGTTTAAATGGAAGCTTTTATTACCAGTAACTGAGCCACGCCAGCAGAGAATGATTTCATAAAGCCGGGCGTCGCCACTGAGTGATCATCTTGTGTGTTTGTGTAAGTGTGTGTTATGTCATAGTGCTGTAATATGTCCACAGCCCTGACGCTTCATCCCCTGTGTTCGCTCTTTCTTTCTAGGTTGCAGCAAAGGGATTTTTGCAGCAGAAATTCAGTAACTGCTTCTTTTGTCTCTCTCTCTCTTCTAAAAGTATTCCGGCAATGCACCAGCTAATCTCATAGATGGGAAGCCCTCCGTTGTGTAACAGATTGCTAAGCATACATCACACTAAATAATGTCAAGCTAATGAAGCTGCGAGTTGAGCTAAGGCCGTCCCACTGCCCATTGTCTCCCAACCAGCTGCCTGGAGGGCGTCTAGGGCTCCCACTTACTCTCCCGCTTTAGTTCTCTAGTCGATTCATTGTTATACCAGCTATTCAAATTGTGCGCTGTCCTGCCTGGCTCATAGTCAAACAGTTTTGAAAGTTAAATCTGAAGATAGATTTGATTTCTGTGGACGTTTTGTTAGAGCCTGGTCAACTGCCTGAACAGCTCACCCTCTACTCACACCATTTCCTGTTTGTTGTTTTTCACTGTAGTGGCAAGTGTCTATAAGGCTGTCAATATGAAGGCAGCATATGCAGGCCTCTTTTTTACTGTATTACACTAAGTGCATCCATTTTAGTGTCCACCTGTGGTGTAGTTGAAACGGTGTTCCTTGCTTCCAACAGCGAGTGCCGGCTGGTGCTGTGGAAGACCAGCCTCCTTTCTAGTTAATGAAACAACTCTACCCACGACCTCTTTTGGACCGTGTTGAAACTACTCTGTATACATATGCTGCCACTGGCCTCTATTTTACTTTGCTCCTCGAACACAGCTTGGGTTTATTGTCCCTACCGACCCCGACCTTTTGTCAGCGGCTGCCTTTATAGCTAGCTAGCATCTGCACTTGACTGCCTTGACATTTTAAGCGTCTGAATATGATTTTGCACCAATGTGCAGAGTGTCCTTTTACTCAGTGGGATTTAGAGGTTACATGAAAGCCTAAGGCTCTTTTACTCAAACACATTATACATTATATAGTACTTGGGACAGAAATTGCATTTGAACTAGGTCCCCAAATGATTATTTAATGATGAATAAGGTGGGCGTGAATTTTTAAAAGCTATGAGACCCAGTTAGTGCTGCTAGCAGTGTTGTTGCTTTCTAATCAGAGGGCTGTTGTTGCTGCCTCTGGGTACAGATGCCTACTCTGCAGGCAGCTTGCACGCTGCTGCTCACACAACACCGCATCCAACCACCGACCTTGTTCTTCTGAGTGGCAGCCTCTTACATTTAGATTTATGCATTAACGTTCTACTCTGTCTCCCGCCCGTCTCTCGCTCTCTTTCCTTTCTCCTCTCTCCTGGCAGCGGTGGACACAGAATGTTGATGAGAAAGCACGCAGTGACGACTTTGGGGGCGTTGGTTTGTTGCGTGTTGTCACTGCAGTGCTACGCCTGTTAGCAACTTGGACACAGCATCATAGCATCATCTAGCAGGCTGTATCTTTGCATTCATGTCCACCCTCACACAGGTTGAAAGAAGTCCTTGAATTGAATACATTTAGATTATGGCTGTAGCAGAAACATTTCGCCTGTTTCCGTGGAAAGCACCGGGTTCTCCCTTTATGCTCTTATTTCTTCTAGTTTAAGCTTCTGAATAGACGAGAATAGGAAGCCTTGCAGATGGACAGAAATAGGAACCTGAATATGTATTAAAAAAAGAAAAGAAAAAGAAGAGAAATCTATATTTTCCGTGCAGCAAAGCCACAGAATACAACCTTGCTGTATAAATATGTTACGTTAGATTTACTAGTTTTTGCATAATTTTGTTATCATTTAGGAAATACCTAAATATGTTTGCTGACAGAATTGATTAAAAGACTTGAGCACATATTTGAAACTCTGACAGCTAGGTTTCCCATGATGTTGTCAAAAAAAACAAACTGCTCAACTTTTTTGTGGGCACAAGTTCTCAAAACATGTTGCAGTGATACTTGGCTGCAGTGCTCCACACTGATGATTTTCCTGCAGTGTGCAGAGGGAATGAACTGGAAAGCTGCAGGGGAAGGACTCTGTGTTATTGATTGACAGTATGGGGCTGACCAGCTATAGGTGCCGGAGCTTTTTTCCTTTGCTGCGTGCACTCACTGACTTAATAGTGTAAATTGCGACACGGTCATTCCAGGTATGCGTGTCCAGTTCAGAATCTGGTATTACTCATTCGCTTTATCTCTGTGTTTAGATATTTTTCTGTTCAAATGTTTTTCTTAGCACCTCCTTGCATCTATCACTCTTGTCTCCTCTCCTCTCTCTTTTTTCTGCTGGCCAGACTACTGCAGAGCTCTTACAGAAAAGAAGCATAGTGAGATATGGCACTGCATCATAATGCCTCAAACATGCACTGATCACTCGCTGCACCTCTCGTCTCCTCACCTGTTTTGAAACTTCGACTGCGCATCCCTTTGGGTTTATTGAGCCTGCAACAAACCATGTTGTGATGTGTTGTGATTGTCAGCACTGTATAAACCGCTGGGACTTGTTTGCTGCTTGTCACCTTAAGACCACAGAAGACTTTTAAGTAAGAATGCAAAATGTTAAGCTGCAGTAGGTGTCTTGTTTGCACCCTCAGTTCTGTGGCATACGCATTCACTCATGGGAAGCCCGGTGGAATCGGCCAGGCTGTGGGCAGCGCTGACCTTCAGCAACATTACTTCATGCATCAGTGTGGGGGTGACTATGCATCTGTGGGGTTTTTGCTCAGAGCTTTGTTGCTGGTTTACCTCATGTTTGCCCTTCAAGACTTGTTTGTACTAACATGAGGCAGGTGCAGATGCATGAGCACACGGACATGCCCGAAAAAAATTCTGTATTAGAGTGAGGATGGTAAGGGCAAAGACTGGTTCCCAAGCAGGTTGGCTGTGCACAAAACACTGCTGCTTACCCTTCTGCTGTATTCTCCTCTCGTCTCGGCCCACCATAGTACATTAAAAAGATGTATGATTTCAGCCTTTTCTTTTTTTTTTTTTTTTTTTATAAAGGATGTACCAAGTGTTTTGGTCAGATACTGATGTTAAATTTGACCAATAGTTGAGATACCAATCTGTTTTTGTTATTCTATATTCATCCAAGATTGGTT
>VUQG01022583.1:11799-33075 GCA_015106755.1 Etia nguti | reverse complement strand
TGTATGTGTGTCAATGTCGACAATCAAGAGAAGAATTCAACAGAGCTCACCACAAGATGTAAACCATTGGTGAGCCCCAAAAACAGGAAGGCCAGATTAGAGTTTGCCAAACGACATCTAAAAAAGCCTTCACAGTTCTGGAACAACATCCTATGGACAGATAAGACCAAAATCAACTTGTACCAGAGTGATGGGAAGAGAAGAGTATGGAGAAAGAAAAGGAACTGCTCATGATCCTAAGCATACCACCTCATCAGTGAAGCGTGGTGGTGGAAGTGTCATGGCGTGGGCATGTATGGCTGCCAGTGGAACTGGTTCTCTTGTATTTATTGATGATGTGACTGCTGACAAAAGCAGGACGATGAATTCTGAAGTGTTTCGGGCAATAATATCTGCTCATATTCAGCCAAATGCTTCAGAACTCACTGGACGGCGCTTCACAGTGCAGATGGACAGTGACCCAAAGCATACTGCAAAGGCAACCAAAGAGTTATTGAAGGGAAAGAAGTGGACTGTTTTGCAATGGCCAAGTCAATCACCTGACCTGAATCCGATTGAGCATGCATTTCACTTGCTGAAGACAAAACTGAAGGGAAAATGCCCCGAGAACAATCAGGAACTGAAGACGGTTGCAGTAGAGGCCTGGCAGAGCATCACCAGGGATGAAACCCAGGGTCTGGTGATGTCTATGTGTTCCAGACTTCAGGCTGTAATTGACTGCAAAGGATTTGCAACCAAGTATTAAAAAGGGAAAGTTTGATTTATGGTTCTTATTCTGTCCCATTACTTCTGGTCCCTTAACAAGTGGGAGGCACATATGCAAACTGTTGTAATTCCTACACCGTTCACCTAATTTGGATGTAAATACCCTCAAATAAAAGCTGTCAGTCTGCAGTTAAAGGACATCTTGTTCGTTTCATTTGAAATCCATTGTGGTGGTGTATAGAGCCAAAAATGTTAGAATTGTGTCGATGTCCCAATATTTATGGACCTGACTGTATTTAACTATGCAACTCTGTGATTATCAGCTAGAACAACCTTGTGACTCACTCAGAGGAAATAACATCTACTATGGAATTCTTTATATTCTGGTTTCACTGGTGTAAAAAGTGAGCTTTTACTAATAATCCCGTGAAGGTTCAGCACCATAGACAGCTCCCTCGCCCATTCAGTCCGACTTTAAAGAAGTTTTTCATGTTCACAGCTTCTGTTTAATCTTTAAACGTCATTTCTTTGTCTAATTTGGCCAAAGCAATACTTTGCTTTAGATCACAGCCTGGTCAAAAAATAAAGTTTTAACCTCAGTCAGGTGAATGTGAGGTGAATTAATGCTGATTTATTGTCTTTTACATCTTCTTGCATCACTTCAGCGCTTAGTTTCTGCCTCTAATTCACCTCTAATTCTTTCATTTGAACTTCTGAAAGTCAAATAGCCCTTCAGCAATGCAGTGCAGGGAGACAGATTCTACACTGATTTTTCATGTTACTTTGATTCTTTATTCATATTTAAGAGAGAATTTAAGGCAGCGCAGGTTGCAAAGGAAAACATAATCACGCACAACCAGAACAAAATTATTTTGATAATATAAGAATAAAAAGTTGGGCAGTTTCCTGAATCGCCCCAGAAATCCCACACCTATTGACACCTTCCTCCTCTGCCCCTGTGAGTTTACCTCATCAAACTTGATGAACCACCGAGGATGAAAAAGAAATGAAGCTGTAAAAAAAAATCACGTCCTTTATTCTCCGTCCATCACAGCTTCCCCAGCTGTCCCTCGGGACTTCTGTGCTTTGCGTCTCGATAGTTGTCCGGTTTCCAAAGCGCTATCTGTGCTCACATTGACGTCAAAGGAGCGGGCAGGACGTATAAAACCCTCCGGTCCCCTCCAGTCTCCGCTCACAGGGACTTTTCAGACTCTGCTGAATCTCACCGGCCGACTGCAAAGTCCAGCTGCAGCATCTGGAGACAGTAAAGTAAGAAAAGCAGTTATTTCATTCAGTCTAAAGTTTTATTCATCATTTAAACTTTTGGTGCTCGTCATCTTAGGCGCTTTAGCTTGAACAATTTTTGGCTACAAAAGAAAATATCGCCATGAAATATTCTTTTGTAATTTGACTTTCAGTTCAAGTAAATGTTCTAGAAGATTTAGGTTTTCCATCAAGAGTGACAGATACCATTTCTTTTGCCTTTGGAGCGAACATGAGATTTTACATCTGCCTAATCACGACCCAAACTAAACCTTAAAGTTTTAAAAGTGTAGGAATGACACGCTTGGCTCAGAGAGACTGTAAATAATACGCAACATTTTCAAGATAAACTGTTAAATGTACTTTTAAACCTAAAGATCTGAATGTCATCTTAAATGTTTCCTTTGCTTGCAGGACATGAAGCCAGTCTCCCTTCTCCTGCTGCTCTCCTCGGTCCTCCTCTCATCACACCTCCGTCCAGCCGCCGGCAGACCGCGCACCTTCCCTGGATGGATGGATGGCAGCGGTCGCCTCCAAACGCAGCAAATGGACGAGGTGCTCCTCAGAGCGGCTGCCGCCGGGGACAACACCGCCTCCGATCTACTGGGCGACAACATCATGAGGTTTCTCCAGAGGAGGAACCCGGATCGTCTCCATCTGCTCCCGCCAGAAGAAGACAGCGAGGAGGCGGAGGAAGCGGCGATGAGGACCGCGGCGCAGCTGCTGAAACGCAGCGAAGAGCCGCCGCTCTCCATCGACCTGACCTTCCACCTGCTGAGGAATATGATCCAGATGGCCAAGATGGAGAGCCAGAGAGAGCAGGCTCAGCTCAACCGCAAAGTGCTCGACGAGGTGGGGAAGTAAATCTCTGCTTCTCTTTGAAAATGCCTCCTTAAAAGAGCCCAGAAGCTGTATCAATATTCCAGACCTCTGACATTAGTTTCTGTTCGTGCGCCTGCCTTCCTCTCCACATCATTTTACGCACAGTTGGTGCCATTTTACGCATCACAGCAGCCGTCATTAAAATGTAAAATGTTTTAAGTGTTATTTAAAGACATTGTTGGAAGATACGGAAAAGGACCTCTCAGACCCCCTTTCATCTTCAAACACACACAATCCTCTTAATCTCTGGACTTGTGGTGGACTCATGGCAAAAAGGGAAAACCCTTGGATATCAAGTCGTTTTCACTCTTTGAAGTATAGGATGCGGTTTGACTTGGAAATCAACACTTCTTTATGAATTTATGTCTAATATAAGTTGTTTAAGCAGTTTGTGTGTATGTCTTGTAAGCTTAATGTTTTCAGAACGACTAAGCTGACCTGGAAATCTATGAACCCACTGAGAAGTGCTTTAGTTTGATCTTTAAATGCTGTAGATGTGACAGATTAAAAGAAGGATTTTGTGGTTGCCAGAAGCCACAAATTTCCAAAATGTGTATTACTTTAATTTAATTAAGTTACATTAAATAAATAAAGTAATACAAATGCATATTCTAATAATTAAAGCCAGATTCCTTTAGATTATTTTAAGCAAACTACATGTTTGTACAGAGCTGTAGAAAACATATCTGCTTGAAGCCCAAAGTTAAATTTCTGTTACTGTTGAGAACCAGAGGACAAATTTTCAAACCTTTTTCTGTCAGCCCAACTCTCTTGTATATCATCACTTTGTCTCTTGATCAAGCTTGATGGACAGATGGTTATTGCCTTTTACATTCAATCCCCCCTTTCTGTCATTTTTCTTTGAGCGGGAGCACTATCACCTGTACTGTATCTACTGTAGCATGGTAACCTACAAAAAACAGAAAATGGAAGAAAAAAATGCTTAATTTTACTGTAAACATTCATGTCTGACACCAGTCTCTTTGTTTTAGCAAATGAAAAAAAAACAAAGCTTTTTGCCATTTATATTTTGTAATAAAAAAGTTTGAAGTAAAAGTGAATGCCTTTGATGTTGTTATTGTTGCCATCATAACTATGCGTGTGTATTGATTATAAAATACAAACTCCTACATTGATGAAGTGTCATCAAGTGTTTTTTATAGCTGATCATTTCCAAAGTCAAGCGTGAAAGAAAGATGAAAATTGTTCCTATAGGCAAGTGTAACTGGAGTCGAGTTCAGATGATTCTCATTATCGTTCACTAGCACCACCACCAAAGGTTAAAACTTTCAAAGCAAAGTATTTAACTTTTTTCTTCTTTTTTTTGAGACCCACCAACATCCTCTAGGTGACCTTAATCGGACAAAATATTTACACTAAACACTGAAATGTAAACATAAAACCATCAGACTTTTCCTGAGGTCATTATTTCTCCTCTTCTTATTTTATTATTGAACTCTCCTCTTGCTCCACCTTCAGGAAAAGCCAGTTTCTCAGAATTACACATTTGTACAGGCTGGAATTTTCCTCAGCATATTCACTGTCCCATTTATATTTTTACAGTAGTTTAGGGTTATTTCCTGCTTTCACTGGGCAAAGGGCAGAAATGGGCAGGTTCATTGGTCCATAGAAGGATTATGAAACAAGTGGCAGTCAATTTTCCTCCCTGTCTTGATAGTTCATCTCCTTGTGATTACTGTGCATCACTTTATGATTATTTTGATGGATTTGCATCTCTTCATAGTCTTTTTTGTCATTTATGGAAAATTTTGCAGATGATTGCATAGCCCCACCCTAAACTTTTCAGTCATGAGGGTGCCTTAGTTTGAATTCAAATACCTCCATTGATTTTTCTCTGATGCCACCCCAATCCAAAAGCCTTACATTTGCATTCAGCTTTTACTTTCTGGTTTAGGTCCAATAAAAGGAGGCTCTGTTTGGGAAGCTTGTTTTCATTAGGCCTTAACTGAGTGTTCAAGGCAGAAATTCAAATAAGCAAATTAAGTAAAGTCTCAAGTACTGAATTAGAACAGCTGTTGAAGGACACTAGTAAAATGTATCAAGAAAATTGGCAAACAATGTGTCATCATATTTAAGTAGTTTGTTATCTCATCATAGGAACAGCAGCTGACTAGGCTCAGGCTTGATAAAAGTGACAGTTAATGGAGTTGTGTCCAAGTTGTTGAACATGATAAGACAGAGAAGAAACAAACGCAGAAGTGAAAATGGCCTCTGGGTCCTGTGTTTCTATGACTCAGTCCATATTGTGGGTGTGTGGCTGATTCTTCACCAGCTGTCTGCGTGTGTACATTGTGCCTCACAAATGCCATCGCACCTCACTTTGTGCATCAAAGGAAATACAAACATGTATCGTCCTTCTTTAAACTCTGTTAATGTGCTTAAGTAGGAAATAAGGCCAACAAGCATTTTTACTTATTTTTACTTGTACTTATTTTAATTATGAGGTCATGCTAAGTTATGTATTATTTTATTTATGATATAATAGATATTTTTGGTCTGAACAAATACTAATAATCATGTCTGGTGAAAAATTCCTGTCTTTTTTTGTAATTTATACATGCATAAAGTGTTTAAATTCTCATGTGTCTGGGGTCATATAAGCTGAAATCAGAGTAGTCAGGACGTAGATTATGTGTGTATGAAAAAGCAGCTGTATAACAGTACTTAACATCACTGAAGCCTTGGACAATAGCTAATAATGTGCTTAATTTTTCAAAGACCTTTGATGATTAGATAATAGATAATACTGGAAAAGCTAGATGAACAATCCATTAAATGGTTAATGATTGATTATCTGGAATCAGACAAACAGGTGTTCAACAAGGATCCATTTTTGGACCTCTTTTGAACTCCATACACACCTTAAAACCACAGCCAAGAAAAATTGTAATGTACATTTTTGTGCAGATGACACTGTTCTACGTGGCCAGTGTTTCCCACATATAGACCTTACTTTGGTGGTGTACCCACATACGTTAAAACCACCCCTTACGTGTACTTGGCAACTCATCTCTCTCCAAGAATGACACAAATTGAATTTACTAATGAAGAATTTGATGATTCAGTATCATAATATTCTATGTCTCTCACATTGTTCTGGAGGAATTTTCTTGTTTACACTTCAGTTCATTGAGGTTTGTGGGCATTCACTTATACATCACAACATTTCTACTGGGATGAGGTCTGGGCTTTGACTGGGCCATTGCAACAATTTTTTTCTTTCTTTTTTTCAACCGTTCTATTAGATTTGCTGTAGTGCTTGGGATCATTGCGATTGTTGCGTAACATATTTTCAACCACGCTGTGAGATGCCCTCACATTTCACCCTAAAATGCTTTGGAACTTCAGAGTCCATCTTTAGTTAAATGAGTGCAAGGTGCCGAAACCTTATGGCTGCAAAACAAGCCCAAATCATCCCCCCTCCACCACTGTGCCTGACAGCTGTATTTGTGCTGTTGTGCGTTATGGCTAGATATTTCTACTTTGGTCGGGTCTGTCTAAAAGACATTGTTCCAGACATTTTGTGTTTTGTCCAGATGCAACTTTGCAAACCTAAGATTTTTTGTTTATTAATATATGTTTATTCATTTTGATTCTTCTGTAAAGCATCATTGAGTTTCTTGAAAGGCGCTGTACAAATAACAATAACAAAGTTATTATTATTAATATTATTAAGTGCACTAGTTTCAAGCTGCAGTGCTTTATCCCCTGGTTCAGCAAATATTCATTTATTTTGAATGAATCCATGTAATACACAGACCTGTTAAAATATACAATAAATTATATTAACATTCATTAATAATATTGTAAATCAAGCAAACTGGTGATCTACAGTGTGTACTGTGGTAGGCACTTGCAGCATGTCATTCCCCCTCACTGTATAGCCCCACTTTCCTGTCTTTTCCACACTGTCACTATCACATAAAGGCTCAAAAAAGACACAAGCCTTAGAAAAAGTTCCATATCTACCTTAAGTTGGAATGTCTTATTGTCCTGACCACAAAAGCTAATATCCAAAAACCATCAGGTTTGACCTAGAAATGCCGATCACGGACCAGCCGATGAGAGGAAAACAGATCAATAATGTATTTTTGACCAAAGCCTTAAAAGTTGAAAATATTGTTACAAAAAAAAATCAATGCATTGGTTGGTGCAAGAGAAGCATGATCATTAATCTGTCAGAGCTGACTCACTCTGAGCTGGCTTGAACCAGCGAAGGAGGGCTGACTGATGCTGACGTCAAAACTCGCAGTCAAGGTAAGAAAATGTAAAAGCATGGAGGAACTTATGCCACCAACTTTGAAAGTTTTCCTTTCAGTCACAACCATCCTTTTGTATCTCATGGTTCAGTCAGTTCACCCTACAAAAAAAGCAACAACAAAAAAACAAAAAACTGTGGCTTTGTTCCAAATTTCTAGAATTCATTACACAATATGAAAACACATCCACATCTACAAGATCATTTTCTAAAGACTTTTAGAAATAAGAACTTGTGAGCAGGCAGACTTTTCTCCTTCAACAGCACATACCTGAAATATACACCTACTGAAGAACATCACATGTCTACAGTCTTTCTGCAAACATGAAACAGTGTTCACATGATAATCAGCCATGCTATTATAATTCTAAGTAGTGTCTAAGTCAATGTGTGGCTAATTGTTATTATTTTTAATTGTGTTTGTGTGCTTTTGTAACTTGATTATACCTTTGTTTAATCATTTGACTGTCATCACTTTAACGTTTGTTGTCATTGCACAGTTATACTTTGTACAATGGCACATTGAAATTCTGGTACTGTCCCACATTGGTGCTAAATAAAAACAAGCAAATCACAACAAATAAATACTATGTCTACAAAATATATATGATATGAAATGTAAAATATGTCCAATAGACATAGTATCTATTACATCTATAGACACATTTGTGTCTTTGTGTTTTTTTCTGTTTAGAAAGGCTTTGAGTCTGCCAGGCACTCCCACAGGCATCCCAGCTGTCAAAGGGTGAAAGGCTGGGTACACCTTGAGCAGGTTGACAGTCTATCACAGGACTAATTAACTTCTACTTCTTCTTTTGGCTGTTTCCTTTAGAGATTGCCACAGTGGATCACCTGCCTCCATCTCAGCCTTCCCTTACCACTCTCCTCTGTCACACCAGCCCTCTGCATGTCCTTCTTCATTACATCCTTGAGTCTTCCCCGTGCTCTTCCTCTTTTTCTCTTGCTTGGCCGCTCCATATTTGACATCCTTTGTCAAATAAAGTATATTCACACTATCCCTCCTCTGTAAATATCAAAACCTATTTAACCTTGCTACTCAAACTTTGACTTCAAACTGCTAAACCTGAGCTTTCCGCTCATTTTTAATCCTGTCCATCCCGGTCACTCCCAGTGAAAATCTTGTCCTTTTCAGCTTTGCCCCTGCAGCTCAATCTCCTGTCTATTTGTCAGTGCCACTGTCTCCAAAAAATTTACTTCAGCAGGTCTCACTACTGTCTTGAAAACTTTCCCTTACACTCTTGCTGCTATCCTTCTGTCATAAATCATCACTGACACTCATCACGCCAACCATTCACGGCAGATGGCTGCCCCTCCCTGAGCCTGGTTCTGCCGGAGGTTTCTTCCTGTTAAAAGGGAGTTTTTCCTTCCCACTGTCGCCAAAGTGCTTGCTCATAGGGGGTCATATGATTGTTGGGTTTTTCTCTGTATGTATTATTGTAGGGTCTACCTTACAATATAAAGCGCCTTGAGGCGACTGTTGTTGTGATTTGGCGCTGTCTAAAAAAATTGAATTGAATCGAATCTCCACCCACTCCATCCTGCACTCTATTCTTCGTCTGTTTCTTCGGATGTGTGACTCCATGTGTTTCAACTTCTCTAGCTTCACTACCTATGCCCTTTGCATCTGCAACACTCACTTCTACTGATATTCATTCCTCTACTCTTCAGATCATGTCTCCACCTCTCCAGACTTTCTTCCACCTGCTCTTTACTCTGACTACAGATCATAAAATTATCTGCAAACATCATCATCCACTCCTGCCTGACCTAAACTATCAACCTGTCCATCACCATCGTAAACAAGAAAGGGCTCCGAGTCAATCCGTAATGTAATCCTCATCTCCACCTTGAACCCATCTGTCACTCCTACTGCACAGCTCACCACCATCCCTCTGTCCTCAGACATATCCTGCACCACCCTCAAATACTTCTCTCTGTCCTCTTCTCACCATCCCTCTGTCCTCAGACATATCCTGCACCACCCTCAAATACTTCTCTGTAACTTTAAAAATAATAAAAATTGATAATAAAATAATAACTCTACTTGGAACTATAAACATCTTTGCATGGTCCAGTGGCAATCCATTTGATAAATGTTGAGATATTTTGGTCTGAACCAAAGTGGTGAATCAACCAACATTCCCACCCATGGAGCAAATGTCTTTAATCATCCTGGCTCTGAGGCTTTTTATGTTAAATTTGTGCAATTGTTGGACCAGTTTCAGCCACGGATTAATACACATTTGGTGCTCTAGTGGGTATTTCCGGCAGCATTGCTCATTGATGCCTTTTTAATAGCTTTTGGAATGCCAGAGAAGAATTAGATCTCTCAGAATTGGGATGCACAAAGAGTATTTTTCTTTAGGACAATCAATTCTTTGTTGGTTTTGTTTCATATTTACCAGTGACGATATGAATGATTATTCATTCTTTAACTAAAAAGCAGCAGATAAACCATCCCTGATTATATCTTGCCATTTACGTACTTAAAAACAAAATCATCTATTGTTGTATTTCCAGGTTTAGGACATATAGACACACATTTGGTCCCACTGACTTTAATCTCTACATTGTTTTCCCTGAGAATTTACATAACATGTTAAAAGCTGTACTGCAGCCTTTGGAAAAATTTAATCCTGAAGAAAACACACGGAAAAGACTTTTTTTCCCCTTCCCACCCACAGCACAGAACATAGTGCTAAATCCACTGGATGCATTTCCTGTGAGTTACACAAACACACACACACACAGATATATTTACACACAATGCATTGGCTTCTTCTGCCGAACAAAATGATGTGGGAGGCGAGATACGTGGCCAAGTCAGTCCTCCCTGCATCTGCTGCTGCAGGAGGAAACACAGAGGTACGTAAATGTGTGATTTCATGTGGTCTTTTATGTCCGAGGATTATGGAAAACATCTATTTGCATCTCTGTGGGTTTTTTTTACTCCCTCAGGACTGCAGGGACCTCAAGTACAGAACAAAAGACAAATATCATGAGATCAGTGTCACCATCCCACGTCTGAACAATCACCAGTGACTCTCCAACTGCTCGGCCTCATGTTCCTGTACTCCACGCATACGCAGCATGGATGGAGGAGGAGGAGGACGCTGTTGTTGATTGCAGCCTTTTGACTGAATCAGCATAAACACACTGATGAGGGGAATCCTTCACGCTGCTTTACGTAAGTGGTCTTGTTAGAGATGTTTTCACACATCCCCTCTGTATAGCAACAAGAACCTCCACAAACAGCCTCTGACACATTTGCACTAATTCAGTCAGAAGCAATCAGAGATGTTTTTCTTTTCTTTTCTTTTGCATTTGTAGAAATTTCCAGAGTTTCTGCACTTTTAACCTCAAACGACCCAGATTTTATAAAGGAATTCTTTCTCACTGACTCTGTTTGTGCTAACTGCAGCTTTACTGTTTCCATTATCTACAGCAGGTGTGATACAATGTTTTTATGTTCAGTAATTATAGTTTTAATGCAAAAACAAGTTAATCTAATTTGTCACATTGGGCATTAAGTGTCTGCTGCAGGGTTTCTGCAGCATTTAATTCTTCTAGTCTTGCTCTGTTTTTCATAGTTCTCTCCTTAACTCTCCTTAATCGGGCCATTGCAAATTTACAGTCTGCTGCAGAAACCAACCATAAGTTTCTTTTAAATTCTGATAAAATTAAGGTCACTGCATCACATAAATTATCCAGCCTACAGTTTATATTCAAACGTTTGTTATGTTATAAAACTGAAACTATTAACTGTTTGTCAGAAATATATTTAGGATTCTGGCCGGATATCAGACTCTCAAAAAAATGAACCAATCATGTTTCTTTTCTGCTACGTCTAAGATCATTGTGAGATGAAGAGTGCACTTGATTTAATATAAAGCACAACCTCTGTTCTAAAACATGTTTATCACCTAAAACAAAGACACATTATGATTTTTAGCAGAGGTTTCTATATTAGACAATAACTTATAACAATTATACACTACCAGTCACAAGTCTGGACACACCTTCTCATTTAATGTTTTTTCTTTATTTTAATGACTATTCTCACAGAAGGCATCAAAACTATAAAAGAACACATATGGAATTACCTAGTAAACAAAAACGTGTGAAATAACTCAAAACATGTTTTATATTTTAGATTCTGTGATTACTGCTTTGCACACTTTTAGCATTCTTTCAATAAGCTTCATGAGGTCGTCACCTGAAATGGTTTTTCAACAGTCTTGAAGGATTTCCCAGAGCTGCTGAGCACTTGTTGGCCCTTTTGCCTTCACTCTGCAGTCCATCTCATCCCAAACCATCTCGACTGGGTTTAGGTCAGGGGACCGTGGAGCCCAGGCAATCTGACGCAGCCCTCCATCACTCCCCTTCTTGGTCAAACAGCCCTTACACAGCCTGGAGGTGTGTTTGGGGTCATTCTTCTGGTGAAAAATAAATGAAGGTCCAACTAAACGCAAACCGGATGGGATGGGATGTCACTGCAGGATGCTGTGGTAGCACACCACCTCCTCCATGCTTCACGGCGGGAACCATGCATGGCGAGAAGAAAAACCATTAAAAGAGAAGGTGTCAGTAACCCTTGTCCAGTGTTCAGAGGAGAATTTTAAAATTTCATATACTCTCCTCCAGCACACTGAAAAAAAAATGGATTTGTACCAGAATCTGTAACCCCCGTCTCTCCACAAAGATGGTGTTTGGTTTCAAACTACAACTACCAAATTTCCAACATCTAAGAGTTCAGTTTCTGTAAAAGGTCAAAACCTTTGGTCAAAATTGTGTATTTTGAATGTTATCAAAAAGCATCATGACTGGGGAATATTACCAAAACAACCCGAGTGTTTGTCTTGAGATGAGGTTTGAGATGAAGCCATTTGTTTAATATGTGAACGTTGCCACCAAACATATTCACTGACAATGAAGCAACATGAGGAAAAAAAATGCAGTAACATTACTGATGTCCTTCTACAAGCAGGACCCACCACTCGGCAGTGATCTTAACACGTCTGGAAAATTGAAGCGTTTTCTAAAATAGTTTTAATTTTATTGTTGATTAGGACTTAAAAACTACATGTATGGGTTCAGCAGTCAAATCCAGTCTAATCAAAGATAAGAAACATGAAAATAGTTTAATGACTTTGCCACAAAATACAGTTTTAAAACACTCCTAATTTTAATTCAGGATTCTCTGCATCATATGTCTGTCTCTTGAAGCATCCATACTTCACCAATATGGAAGTAATTTGCAAAAATCAGACAGCAAAACAAATGTGTTTCAGCACCTGAGACTAAAGCAGGGATGGGAACAATTTTGCGATCCTCATCCCAATTTCAAAGCAAATTAGTCTCTGACTGAAAAGCATGCTGGGTTAATCCTGCTTGTCCCACGACGCTGCTGCAGAAAAGAGATTCTTAATCTCAAGAGTTTCACTTTCTGATTAAAAAAGTTAAACAAAAAAAGCACCAAAAATGAGCTTCCTCCGTTTCCACAGCCACCAGTAAACACGAGCATTACTACAACTATGGTTTAAAATTCTTCTCATGACATGCGTGAATATGGGTTTTCTTCTTTATTTGTATTTTATTTTATGCATATTTCTGTAAATATGGGCTCACCTCTGGTAACATTTTCATGCCAGTCTGTTGACTTTTTTGAGTAACTTCTGGTAACAAACAGACAAACCAATCACATAGCCTCCTCGGCATAAGTGAAAACACCCCCTTTCTTTATCATACAATCATTACAGTGTTTACAATATATAAACATTGTTATAGCTTTATTTTATTTTATTTTCCAACATATATATACACACATCCCTATTTATTGTGGAAAGGTGTATAATGAACATTTGTCACATTTCCCAAATGACATTTCTGTCTTTAATTCAGTATTAAATAAACTATTAAAATTGGTCCTCAGAGCTAAAAATCATAGATACATTCTGTCCTCTAACATGTAAAGCCTGATTGTGAAAACGTGATTATATTTCTGCAAACTCTGTTCTTCTACAACTGATGGACAAGAACTAGAAGCGGAATAACTACTGTGAGGAATCTGACACTTTCAAAACCAAAACTATACACACTATATGGCCTTGGCCAAACAAAATTCTAGTTTATCGATTGCAGGTCAACAGGCTGTATCTCTGACAACTTTTATCTCCACTGAAGTCAGTCAAAAGTAATCAGCTTCTTTGCCCTTTGGTCTTAAAATCTGGAGCCAAAGTCCAACTCCTCCTCAACTTCTTCAAAATCTTCTTCATCACCCGCCACACCTGAAACACACAAACATGTTGAAGTCACCTCATATAACAGTAAGAGTGACGTTAGACTCGATTTATTTGTGTTTAAATTTCAGTGTGGTTTTTAATGTGCTCAGGTCAATGATTTTAGTCCATGTGAGGATTTTCTTTTCAGCACTTTCAAAGATATTTTTTAAAATATGATTTATATATATGACTTACAAATCAAGGGGAAGTTAATATCCATCTCTTTTGTTTTCCAACTATTTAAATTAGGTATATGTAACCACATTAACCACATACTGCAGCAGAAGTTGATGTTTCTCAGCGTGTCAGCGAGGTCATCAATATCAATGACGAAGTGGCTCATACTCTCATAACCGAGCTCTGGAAGCTCCAACTTCGAGGCTCTCGCCATCACCGCCATTCTGTCAACAAACGCAGAGACTTCATAACAAGGCTCGAACATTTCAGCTGCGAAAGTTTGTTCCCCTTTAAAAAAATACAAAAACCTGAAATCTCACATAAAGAGATCAGATGCATCAGACTAAACTACTATGTCTGCAGTAAAAGTGAAGCATTGTACTTTGTTATCATTTATTTTCAAATTCAAGTTTTTAAAACCTTTACTATAAGTCTGGGTTTTAACATGGAAATTGCAGAAAGCAAGAAAGTGAATTTATGAGTTTATTACAGATAAAAAGTAACTGCACATTTTTAAGAAAATGATCATAATGTTCTTAAATTAAATTAATTATTCTTACTGGAAGTGTAAATACCACATGAGTAAAATGACAAAACAGTAAAGCACATAAAAAGCTTTTGTATTTAGTACAAATGAAATGTTCAGTTTGAAGCATTTTAAACTCACATCAAACTCGAGCAATACATGCTTCTTCCTGAAAATCAGAATCAGAATACTTTAATAATTCCTCAGACTCTCACTGCTTGTAATAAAAGACAGGATTGTCAGCACTGGCATACTGTAGATATTCTCACCTTTTATATACAGGTCAATATTAAAAATAAGACATGCTCAGTCATGTTAAACTCATTTTTGTTTAATTGCTTCTAATCTGCAGCCAGTGTTGGATCAATAAAACCAGCGCTAAGTATTTAATCGGGCAGACTTCCATCTCAGATACTGATGCCGATTTTAAGTAAAAGGCCAAATGTGACTCGATCTATCAGCAAAGCAGGGGGCAGGGATAGCTCAGTAGGTAGAGTGGTGGCCCCATGATCGGAAGGTCGGGGGTTCGATTCCCCTGAACAGCTACCCTGAGGTACCCCTGGGCAAGGTACCGTCCCTACACGCTGCTCCCCGGGCGCCCAATGGCAGCCCACTGCTTCACTGAGTGAATGGGCTAAATGCAGAGAGGAATTTCCCCACGGGGATCAATAAAGTATACGTTATAAACGCACGCTGACCTCCAGGTGGCCGCTGTTTGGTGTTTGGTGTTTCGATCTTGTGGCCAAAGCGGGACCGTCTGTTCCACAAGTGATTAGTATGAAAGGGCCAAATATCTGACAGAGAGGGAACGACTGTTGGGGAAGGTTAGGACAGTACAAAATCTACACTGTATATATAATTAATTAATATTGTATCAATCACTATTTATTTTTGAAGTGAGCCGTCTCTGTGTTCTGCTCATTTTTGCTCTTTTTCTTGGTCTTTCTCATTGTGCTTTGCAAAAGTAAATGCTTTTTTCAGGGGAGGCACCTTTGAGAAGCAGGTTTACTCGAACATTTCAGCTACAAAACTTTGTTTTCCTTTAAAAAAAAAAAAAAAAAAAAGAGCAGGTTCATCTCAAGCACATGTGACAGACGTAAAGGGGTCTGGAGAAGCTGTGGAGAACTTTATGCCGCCTGTAACATCGTTCAGCTTGGTGGTGGGTCAGTGAGTTTTTGGGGAAGAATATCCACGGAGGGATGCACAGACCTCTACAGGATAAGCAACGGCACTTAGGTATCGGGATGAAATCCTTGGACCCATTGTCAGACCCTACACTAGTGCAGTGGCAGAAGCATACAGTTGGTTCCTGGAGGAGGAAGGAAGTGACACCACTGACTGTCCCCCATGCTGACTTGACCTAAATCCAATAAAACACATCTGGGACGCGTATCAGTCCATCCAGTGGTGCCAGGATGGACCACAGACTGTCCAGGACCTGGCCCTGGTGCAGATCTAGGAGGAGATCCTCCAGGATACCATCCGTTGTCTCATTAGGTGCATGCCTCGACGCTGCTATGGAGGTATACAAACTTACAAACTACTGAGTACCATTTTGAGCTGCTGCAACAGAATTTCAGAAAAACTGACTTTTTTCACTTTGATTTTCAAGATGTCTTTCAATTAAGCCCTCTGTATATTCATTCCTATCAAACAATGTGGCGTCCTTTCATTCCTAACACATTACTCGGTCCATATCAGTGTAGAATGTTGAGCGATTTAATGTGGGAGGTCATATCAGTGAAATGATTGAACACCTTCAGGATGGAAACCTTTCCCAAACCTATGAAAATGTTTTTGTGAGACACTTTTTACAGGACTGCATCTAGACCGAAGCTGGCTGGGTTAAAAATTAAGGTTAGATCAACTTCTCAGAGTAAAAAGTAAAATATTTGACACAGAAATGCAGGACAAAAAGGGCACATTCACAATCAGAGCTTCATCAACGAGCACTTACTTTTCCAGTATGGCTTGAGCGCTCTGGTAGTGGAGAAAAGTAGAAAAAGAGGAAAGAGAAAGTTAATCACATTGTGCTTCAGTCATCTCTGCCAACAACATCTCTCACAAGTATTTGTCATAGACGTCACCGTGCTAAATGAAAACATGGATTTTTTAACACTGGCAGCTGCCAGAATGGCCTGATGGTGTTTACTACCTGCTTCCACTTGCTCTATCTTCTTTAACACCTGTTCTGGCAGAGGATGGAGCTGAACATAAAACAGCGACACCTGAGGCTCAGACTTTCTCTCTCCTACAAACGCACCGGCAGACACGCACACTTTCCTCCGTGGAGACGCAGTGACGCAGACATCAGCAGTAAAGATGCCGAATTTAATAACAACCTGCTCGTCTCTTCAGGGACACGTGGGTCATCCAACTGTCGACTCTCAGGTTTTATGAACTTATTTAAGGTTTTAATCAGCCCTCAAAGTGTGCCATAAAACTTTTTTTCCATAAAAGGGCCTGAATATCTGTAATGATACTAACACTTGGAGCTCGTGAAAACACATTTACGTTAGTCCATATATAATTTACAACATCGTATTCAATCATGTGTGCTCTGTCCAAAGTGAAAGGCGTGAATATGATCTTTATTATTCACTTTTTTTCAGGTGGTAAAAACTGATTCAGGCAGCTGACTGAGAAAGTTGTAGCTGGATTAATTCTGACAAAATCTGCATAAATCTAGATTAGTGGAATAGATGTGTTGTAATGATGGTAAAATATTCACAAACAGGCAAAGCAGCCTGTTCTTTTAGTCCAGCTGAAAACACCATCACTGAAATTTTAGGGCTTCGGTTTGGTTTGAAATACTCATTTGACCACTGCCCCTTGGCAGGGTTCTTGAAGAATGCCAACCTGTTATGCCTTTACCTATTTTGCCAGACTTAATCATCATGGATGGGATATTTCTGTCACCTATCTGGGCCTAGATAAGGGAAAGACCTCCCTCTGTCTGGCCACGTCCACCAGCTCTTCTGGGAGGGAAACCAAAGCATTCCCAAGCAAGCTGAGACAATTTCTCCAGTGTGTTGTGGGTCTGCCCCAGGGTCTTCCTCCAGTACAGCTTGCTCAAAACACCTTATTTAGGAGGCATCCAGGAGGTGTACTATCAGATTTTTTAACCACATCATCAGGTTACTTCTGATATGACGAGCTACTTGCTCTATCTTTAAGAGGTAAGAACCTCCCACTGAGTTCTTACCTCTTAGAGATGAGGTCAGATGACTACATGAATACACTGAATGAACCAGGATTTTCCATGAGTGGATTATGTCTTCCCTGATGGCATGGCTGTATTTCAAGATGACAATTCCAGAATTCATTTGGCTCAGATTTTAAAAGGGTGATTCAGGGTGCATGAGGCATCATTCTCACATATGGGCTGGCCACCACAGTGTCCAGACTAGCTCCATTAAGAATCTTTGGCACGTGTTGGAGAAGACTTTACACATCATCAGTACAAGATGTTGGTTAAAAATTAACACAATTAACATGAAAAATGCTATAACAATGCCTTAATATATTGAAACAATACCTTGGTGACTGCGTGCTGCCATCAAAGCTAAGGGTGATCCAAAAAATGTTAGAGTGTGACTTTTTGTTTGGCGGAGCAGTGACATAAATCCCTTTGGGATTGTATTAGGAAGCACATCCAATATTAACATCTGCAAAACCCAAATGTTGAGCCAGCTTTAAGTGTATATTGTTTATTGTGTACGTATACTGTTATAATAATGAATGATCATATTGAAAATGCTAAAGTTTCAAATAACGAGGTAACTGTATGTAAGCTTTGGCTTCAGACTACTCTAAAAACTCACTTTCAGACAGTTTTATTTGTACTCTTGGCTCTGTATGACATCACTGAGAGAGGATACTCGTAATGTGGTCACCACTCTGGCTGAGAGCACAGTTACCCCACTCACCCGCTGTTCAAACCGTCTGTTTATGAGGGGCAGCCAATCTGAAGAAAGCTGGCTTGAACCAAGAGAAGTGGCTGCTCTACATCTAGTTAAGGCAAGAGTATGTTACCTTACAGTACCTGTTAGACATCTAGACATATTTCTGGTTATTTCATACACAAAGATGTGTTTAATTCTTGAGTGATTAACATAAAACTCACTAAAAGAATAGTTAAAAATTAATTTCTGCTTCTTTATTTGGTTATAAGAAAAACTGTTTGAAAAGGATGTTCCATTATTAGTATTTTCATTTCATTTCTATTGCTGATACCCAAAATTGAAAAAGTTAACAAATTTCAACTGTACCTGTTTATTCTGACCATGGCAAGAAGACGGTATTAAACACTGCGGCTAAAATGGCTCCTTCCATACAGAAGGCAATTCTTATTTAACAGTTAAAATAAGGATTACCTTGAACTTTAAATGGAAAAAATGAAAATGAGCAGTTCCCATAATAACTATAAATAAAACAACTAATTACAGGAAATGGAAAAATCAGACCCAGCCTGCAAAAAGTGCATCAATTATGCCAGAAATATCCTCAGAGTATGTTTTAGAATGAGGATGAACTGAGTGTTTGCATGTAATGCCAGTATAAATAAATGTTTTTTTATAAATCTAAAGTGTGATTCACGTATAGCTGTAGGTCCTCTTTGATGTTCTTCAGCTGTTGTTGTTAAATTTGGTCCACTTACACAAGGGCACGTCACAAAGGATGAAAAGTTCAAAGATGCTTCGTGAGTAATTTTGAGATTCCTCAACATGAGTTAAACTTGTCTCCTGCGGTGACTCCGTGGTGTTTATTTTCATTATCACCATCACACCGTGCTGCTGCTCCGTCAGCCCGGTTCTTATTAATTTGAGCTACAGCTGAAGTAGTAATTTTTAAGAACACCTACAGATACACAGTGATTAAAACAGCAGGAAAACAAATCAGTTAATTTAATTTATTCTTGCTGAGCATCCCCGTGTTCAGGCCGAGCTAGTTATTGTCTGTTTTCTACATAATTAAGTGCGTTTTAAAAGTTCATACATTGAATATACATATGGAATACATCAAAATGTATGAGCATGTGATTGATTGGTGGATCAATGCGGTGTACTTGAGGGGCTGACCTGCTTCTCATTATCTATACACGAGTGTGAATTAATCACGGGAGCGTCAGAGATGATGTTTGCCTTTAAGCTATTCAGGGCCAGAGGAGACTCATGTGTCCTTGGGGGTGTTGTTGAAGCAGAGCGCCCGATGGAGAGGCATCCCGCTGGGCTCGCTCCTCCAGTTTCCCTCCTCGCCCTGCGGCTGTGTACATTAAAGCTCTTGATCATCAATGGGCCGGGGACCACCGAGCATGGATTATCCTGTCTAATGAGAGCCGAGGCTGGGAAAATATCGATGAGTAGAGGGAAAGCGGAGGAGCATGTGAAGAGTGCAGTGAGACTGTTAAATAAATAAATAACAAAATAAACTGTTGATTTAAACATACGTCTGTGGTGCTGTTGTGTCATCGGTTGCTTTAACATAATTAAAAGAGGGCCAGGTGTTATCGAGCAGCGAGTTGTTTAAGGAAGCCTGGAGGCTGATACGGAAAAATGAATTAAACTGTCAGCTAAAAACAGGAATTATTATTTAAATATAAAAATAAAACATTTATATTCAGTCTTTCTTGATGGTAAATAACACTTGGACCATCTTTCAGGCATACTTTAGGACATTATGCAGACTTGATATGATTTTTTCCCCCATTTCCTGTAAATATTTGTTCTTGCATTTACTGTAATTATGGGAACAAATCCTAGAAACATATTTAAAGAAAACGCATTTAAAGGACAGCCAAGTGGTTGGAAAACAAATTAACAGTAATTTCTGTTTGGCTGGAATTACCTGTTGGCTAAATTTAAAGGATTTAATGATGGGCTAAAAGTAATAAAGGGTTTGCTGGTGCTAATCAATAAAATAGATGTTTGAAATAGATCTCTGAAGTAGCAGATAAGATGTTGACATAGCTATAAATATTGGATAAACCGTCAATATAAATAGATTAGAATGGAAAAGCTCAAAGTAATTAACGAACACTTCAGGTAGTTAGACACAGACATCTAAAAGTGATAAACAGCAAAGAGTAATGATAGTGGGGTTGCTGGTAATGGAACAGCTAAAAAATAATGGTTTAAAAAGAAGTTAAATGTAGTACAAAGGTGGCTGAAGTGGCACAAAGGTTTGACTCTAAATGGGGGAAAAAAATTGCAGTAATGATTTTAGTACATTCAAATTAGAGTGTAAAAACTTATTGTAAAAATTTTCATCATGAACTAGATACCAGCATAGCGTGCAAACTGGACGGGCAACTAACTTTCATGGGGAGGCATTCGACTCAATCCACTTTGCTATTCTCAAAAAAAAAAATTAAATAAAGAAATGCAATGCATATTTACAAGCATATATTTATAGCACGCTAATATAATCATAGAGAAATGCATCCACGGTTATGAAAATGGAGGCATTTTCTCTGGGTGTAGAAGTGGATCAGTGAACTCACCACACACTAGAACACAGGTGTTGAACTCCAGGCCTCGAGGGCCGGTGTCCTGCAGGTTTTAGATGTTTCCTTGAAACAGAAGCCTGGTGATGAACTAATCATTTGACCCAGGGTGAGATCTAAAACCTGCAGGACACCGGCCCTCGGGGTCTGGAGTTCGACACCCCTGCACTAGAACAACATATTTCTATTTGTTTTGCAAATTTTCAAGGAGCATAAAGCTTTAAAATGAGTCTGACAAGCTTATAAATGACCTTTTATTTAGTTTCAACAAGAAACTTAGAAAGGAGTGCTTCCACAAATCTGACCAACACAAGCCCATCCACTCAGTGTCCTCCTCCCTCATGTTGGTTACCACGATTGCTACAGAAATACTCAACATTTGCAAACCTCATCAGTGAAATCGGTGTTTTAAGTTTTCCATTACCAAATTGTATGAATTAGTGCATATTATAATTGAAGCGAGGAGGTACAGTGACTTATAGGGTGGGCCTGGACCCCAGAGGCCTGTCCACACTGTCCACACTGCTGGTCCCTTTTCCAGCAAAAATCTTTGGCCCACTTAATAATATTCAATTAAAAAAAAAAAAAAAAAAAAAAAAAGAAATAAATTTTTTTTTAAAAATCTTTGAAGTTTATA
>VUQG01022583.1:0-11779 GCA_015106755.1 Etia nguti | reverse complement strand
TCAATGAATCAATCTTTTGCTGGAAGACTTTGAAGTCTAAAAATTGGAGGTACAAATTTCTGGACTCTTGTATTTTGCACCAGGAAGTGTGACATTACAAGTCGTTAAGAATGGATTGCATAATGAGGCTTATTGTGTGAGCTGTTCATTTCATCTGAGCCAGAGGTTTGAATCATGGTTAGGTTTACAGTCCTCCTACTGAAAAGAGGAACAATAACCACGTCCTGTCAAACGATACCGAAGCAAGTGGAAAGACGAGGAGCCGTGCTGATGCCTTACCTTGATTTACAACAGAAGAATTTCTTTGTAACGATGCAGAAATTTGATTTTAGGCTGTCCACCTTGTGTTTCAAAGATGTATATTTCTTTAAATGTGAATGTTTAGACACATACCTCACAATTGCAAAATTAGCTGGTGTACTGTGAGAGAAATACAGTACAGTCATATTTGGTCAAATCTGGAAACACAGGGGATCACCTTGAGAAAGTGCAGTTTTTTCCCACCTGTATAAACAGAGGCATGTGTGGCTCCTCCATGGACTGTATGCCTGACTCGACCAGCGTGACCCCCACCTCCAGGTGATCGCTGTGCTGATGGATGAGCGACTGAACATGTTTGAGTTTTTCATCCTGTTCTTCGGTGATGAGACCCACCAGCTCTTGCTTCCGCTCCTCCAAGATGGCCACCAAACGTTCAAAGTGGCTGCTCAGGTGTTCTCTCTGCCGCTGGCCATTTTCCTAAAGAATGATGGCGTGACAGCGTTAGTCATTTGAGCAGTTCCTGTGCGAAATTTAATGAAGTGATATTTTCTAACTAACAGTGTCAGATATCTAATATTATTCATCAGTCCCACGAAGAAAAGTCAAGCATACTTTAAACTTCACCGTCATTGTTTTCTGGTTAATATCAGTATTAATTATTAAACATGGATGTAGCCACCATGATGTCACCCATAGAGTTGTTATGGAGGAGACTCAAACTGCTGTAAACATGTTTATTTCTGTTGTGATGCTGGAAATTTTTAACATGGATGTCGTGGAAGTTCAGTATCAATTCTCTCCTCTCAGGATTGAATGTACCCAAACCAGTGGATTTTCTCCTTTAAGATGCGAAAACTAAATCACAGAAACCACAACACAGCTAGTCTTTGTGCTCTTAAACCTAGCCTCAGTCACAGCAACTTAATAACTTTTCAGCCCTTTTCTGTAACTGAGAAATCAGTTTCAGTTTATCGCAGAAATTCATGTTATCAAACCACATTTTGCATTAGCTAAATTTGGTCCAGGATAGACTGATTTTATCTACTGATTACTGTTTGTCTCTTTAAGGAAATAATTATCCTTTAAAAAATTAAATTATGCTTTTTAAGGCAGTACAGACTAACAATGAGGGGAAATGAGAGGAAATAACAAATGCAGCAGGGACAAAAAAACTAAACAGGGATCACATAATGTGATTATGATCTCTCTTCAGTAACTGATTCGAGTTCAATTATGTGAATTTCATTCATATGACTTTCATTGTCTTGTAACATTTCTTACAAGAATTAGCATCTTTTTCTTTTAAATTTGAAGGTTTTTTGTCACAATTCTTTTCCTCAGATTTTTATTTTTTTCCTTGTATTTTTGCATATTTCTAATAAATTAGTTAATAGGTTTTTCCTCATAAATATATAATTTCTTTCTTAAATTTGACAGGTTTTCTTCTCACAAATTTATGAGTTTAATCCCAAAACTTTCAAGTTTTTATTCTCAGTATTTTACCCTACTAACTCAGCCCCTTCATTGTGTTTTCTTCAGCCACCCTTATATACTCGTATAGCTAAAGCGGCTGGATTTAGACATGAAATTGCATCCTTTGCGCCTCATGTGTTCATGTCTAACCTCTATGGTGCGGCAGATTGCTTCCATCTGAGAGATGACTGCCTGGACGTTGTCATTACTGGCCACCAAGATCGCAATGCCGTCACTCAGCTCCGTCTGCAAACATTCAGAGCATCACCGACATCAGTTAATATGGAAACTTAAAGTTAACATGGAAAACAATATTACAAAAACAAACCTAATGTGTTTGAATTTGTCAGCTTTGAAAACATCATATCCATCAGCAATGAATTCAGCTGTCAGGAAACTGTCTGTTATTTCTTACCAGTGAATAAACAAATGTCATCCAGCCCTGTTATAATCATCCAAGAAGAGATATTCAAGACATATTCAAATTATTAAGACACTCAAACAATTATAAATTATTTTATTTCCTTTTAGTTAGACTATTGCAATCATCTTTTAACAGCTACCAATTAAAAATAAATCAATAAGTGTTAAATTCATCATAATGCACAAAAAGTGAGCCCATTATCCAGATTTTAATGGCCCAGCATGTGTTTCAGGAGGGATTTTTAAGCTTTATCTAATGTTTGCTCTTAAGGCTCCTCAGATATGGAGCGATCTACCCGAGTGACACCAGCTTGCTGCATCAGCATCTTCTTTAAAATGACTTTTTAGAGGTTTCCCTACATATTTTCCAGATGTTTGACATTATATTTAATACATCCTACCAAAGCTGCAATGATGTTACACAATTCGCAGGTGTTTCATGGACATTCACAACTCATAAGAATCGCTACTCTTCCTACAGTGTTGCCCAGAATTTAGTAAAACTTACAAACATTGATAATCACCTCAAAGGTCTTCACCCAAGCTCTGCTCAAGGTCAAGGTCACATTTTTTCCCATTCTCAGTGGATTTGAATTCTCACAATACAGCAAGTTAATGACGAGAAAACATCATGTTCTTTCTGTACTTCACACTTTACAGTAACCTGTGAATTATGACGAGCCATGAGCCGGATGAGCTACTGCGTCACTGTTATTCTGGTATTCTTAACCGAGAGGCACTCTGTTGTATTCATGGTGATAAAATACTGTTGGAGCCTCAGTTCAATTATTAAAAATAAAATTTTCAGCCTTTTTTTCTGCCTCTATGATTATATGTTAAAGTAAAACACTTCAGTACCACTATTTTTCTTAAATACTATGTTTGTTTTTATTGTTATTCATATTTAACAGTCTGTGTGTGTTTTGGAAAAATTCACTCTTGTTCAGACGTGGTTGGTTTCATTCCTTTAATTCTGATCAGAGGTCCATGATTACTTTGAGCAGCTGAAAATGCTTCTCTTTGGACTGCAAACACAGTTTCAACTTTTGCTTTGGGACAGACATTTTATGGAGAAAATAATCACCGAAAATAAAATAGAAATAAATTCCGCCTACAAGAAAATCTGACAGTCGACCGCTAAGTGTCTTATCATTCTCGCAGATGCTGACTTTACCTTAAACCTCTCTCACTGTAATCGCAGGATTGCTCCGCAGGATGAGTACTTTCTCATTAGTAACCGCCACCACCAGCAAGCACAACAACAACATGAGTCATCAACATGCATCTGTTTAGAGTATCTTATGACATCATGCACATTTTTATAGTCTTTTACAGCCACTTTACAGTTAGAGTGCGATTTGATGAGCTGCTCGTTTAACAAACACTCTCGGCTTCTGTGCCGGCCAAATGAGATCACCGAACTTTTTGTTTTTCAGATTGCACAAAGATGGGGAATCAACAACTTTCAGGAGCCTCATCTAAATTTCAGATGAGTGAATCAGATGCAGAGTGAGAGATGGAGAGGCCGGCACTGAAATGTCAACAAAGCCAACTGCTCGATAACATGCCGGACGCTGCTGCTGCTGCCATCTGCATGACAAAACTGCTGCACTTTGTCTTTGTGTGACTTTGCGTGTTGAAAAACAGAAGTTTCACTTTATTCTGTGCACAGAGGAATGCCACTGATGTTTAGATAGACAGATGATCATGTACATGTACTGACGCCTTGATTTTAGTGGTTATATGTATTGCTGTTCATGTGCTCTGGGTATTCGATCAGTCAGCTCTTGGTCTCCTTTAAGCTGCATCATAAACACAAAGTCATTTATAATCTAAGGTCTTAAGTTTGATCAGAATAATCAAAATTGAGGTTAAAAAGTGTCTTAAATTTCACATCCTAACAGTTGCTGTGTCCTCTCTTTTTAGTCATTAATTGGTTTCCACAGTGGGAGCCGGTGTGCATCTTGCTCGAGGAGGAAGAGGAAAAATGTAAAAATAGAAATAAGACAAAAAATGCTGGAAGATAAAGGTCGTCGTCCCTTTGTAAGAACACACCTACCTGTATTTTTTCATGGTAGAGACCATTTTACTAACTCTGTGGTGATTTGACCTTTGAACAAGCTCAAGCTCTCGGAGCAGGGCTCTCTGCAACTAAGCTGAAAATAAAATTAAATGAAAGTAAAAAGAAGTTTGTTTGAGGGTGGAAATGTGAATTGGACTGGTCTCATTTAAAGTATGAGATGGAAATAAGGGGTGTGAATCACAAATGAACCCTGGGAAGAAAAAGGTGGGGCATTTATATCAGCAAGCAGTCTTTTATTTTGAAAGCTGACTGGATTATCTGTGATGTTCATGTGTTCATATTTAGATAATGTGTACATTCAGTTATTTAGCTCATTGAATTATCTTCCTGTGCTGGCTGCCATCCTCTACACCCTGAGCTTCTTCTTCTGCATCTTCATCAATACATATTAGTTCACTTCAGTTCTATTTATCCATGATTCATTTTATAAGTCATGTAGTGGTGATGACTAAAACTGCTGAGGGAATTAATTTAGCGTGCTGTATGTTTGAATATAAATTTCAATGTGTGGGGGCAGTGAGTTAGTAAAGTATTGGGAGAGTAAGTGACGGCATCTCTTTATTGATGTTGCAACAACAGAAAGTCAATGACATCGGTGACAGTCGACTATATGTAAAATAACTGCTGCAGATACAAAGTGCGCAGATCCAGACTTAAACTTTCCCAAACTTTTAAGCAAGCGACTGAAGCAACTACCAATGACAGTGAAGTATACCATGTGAAATGTGACAGTGTGGTAACACATCAAAGGGTTACCTAGGCAACTGGAGATTGGAATGTCCAGTAGTGCTTAATTGTCAGTGATGTGCTATGAGCAAAGTTAAAGTAGATCTATTCAGACTGCTTAAACAGTATTTTTCCTACTCTTTGCTCTATAATGTCATTTTTCATGATATTTATAATATACAAACGCCACCCACCTGTTTAAACCTTCTGTTTGCAAGGGTCGGCCATTTAGAAAGACTGGTTAAAAGAAAAGGTAAGAGCGAAAACAACTTGGTTTAGTCAGACGTGAAGTGGCATGAAGTGTAAACTGCATGCTGTAACTGTCCTTCACCTTCTGTCTCATGTAGACGGTGCCGAGCGGAGCCACGTCACAGTCTCTGTGCTGTCCGAACACTTTGCACATGGAGCAGGTCGGCGTCTGGCAGGACAAACAGTAAATGTTGATCTTCTCGTCTTCATGTTCTTCACACATGAGCTGCTGCTGCTGCTCTGGTTTCATGCAAACAAGTCTGCAAGATACAAAAAAATATCATGTTTAATGTAAGGATTGCTCCAGGGAAATTTGGATGTGGACATAAAAGCCTGGTAGGTTTATATAACAGGTTTTTGTCAATATCACTGCGATGCAGCCCATTTGTAGTCAGTCTTAATATTTACCTTAACATATTAACAGTGAAAAAGGTGAATTTTAACTCAATCTTCAACTTAAAGCAGACTGTAATTAAAATGTCTTAAACTCCATTACAGTAAATATAAATAAGGTTGTAAAAATGTCTTAAATTTAACATCCCACCCCTGCAGATAGCCTGCAGCAGCCTACATCTACAAGAGGCAGTTGAACAGTACTCCTTAAAGCACATAGAAAGTTCAGATGAAAACCAGTGTTTCACTTACAAAATAATCCAGAAGTCAGTCTTTTTTTTTTATAAGCAGTTAGCCATCATTTTAATACCCTTAAAATGAGACTAAAAGGAAACTTGGCTAATTTTTAATCTCATTCCCATGCATAGCATGCGCAGGACTTGGCATCATTGTCTGTATTGTTGAAGCAGCTTAGTTTACTTCTGTTATTACTGACGTATTTTGACGTCAGTGGATGATGGAAGAACTGCATAAAGAGTTTGGCAGAGGTGGCAGCTGTCCCTTTGCCACCTGCAAATCAGGAATGTCACTGCTCACTTACGGCTCAGCTGGTTTCCTTTATTATAGCTTTAATATATACAAGAATAGTGTATGGATATAAAGGTCATTATCACTGCCGTCTCCTTTATTTTTGTGCGTGTGATTTGACATCATTCTCCTCCCAGATTGATCAGTGCCAGACATTTCATTTAAAAAAAGAAGCTGACATGGACATGGATAATTCTGTCGCCACGTAGCTCCCGAGAAACAACAGCTAAATTTCATGAAATAAACTGTCCTTTGTACTCTGACGCAGGCATCTCTGACAGAAACGATGATTAGGTTATGATAATATTTTTCACATGTGAAAAAATGATGAGAAAACCACAAGTTATAAAAGATTTGTGAACATCCGTGTGAACAATCACATCTATTTTAGCCCACCCGGATAAAGAGGGGAGTCCTGTCCTACTGTCGCTCTTCTTTTTTATCACTGACTCATTAAGCTTCTATTCTGGAGAGGAAGAGACAAATTTACACTGAGGATGATCTGTTGTAGTAAGTGTGGAGAGCAGATGTACTAAAGAGGCTTCTGCTTGAAATGCTTTACTTTTTATACAAAGTGCATGCATGTGGAAACAACTATCATACTATCATTTCTACAGTGCTCAGGTATTGGTTATACTCAGGTAGAACAGTTACTGTATCAGGTTCCACATGAGTCATGCTAGGGAAATATTTGATAACTGATTCTGGTTGATACACTCATAGAAAACGACCCTACTTTTAGATCTGGGTCAGAATTTGGGTTTCTTGTGGTTGAAGAGATTTGTTCTGATTTCCTTTCCTTTTTATTGCCTCTTTTCTTGTACAAGGTTTTGCCTAATGAGATATATATATATATATATATATATATATATATATATATATATATATATAAATAAAATAATTCAGCTTAGTGCTCAGCTGAATTATTAAAGTTCATTATGAAACAGCCTGGTTGACAATGATGCCCACCCAAATTTCTGCAGTGTCCTGCAGCAAAAATCTAAATATTAAACTTCTTTCTGTCTACCTAGTATGAAAATCCAATGTGTTAACTGCAACAATCTGTTACTACAGCGAAAGCATCAGAAGTTTCTTTACACGCGAAGTTTCTTTTTCTCATGTATCAACACAAAACACATTCTTCATATTTCCAACATGTTTCCTTGTGCACACAACACATCATTCACCTGTAATCATCAACCTGTGCATCAAAATGCATTAATATAGCAATAAAGAAAATACAAGAAAATATAAAACTGACACGTGTCTCAAGACTGGCTAACATATTTTAATCTGTACTTCAAAACTCAGTGACTTATGCTTGATTTTGTCTTTAAATATGTCTCTGGGAATAAAGGAGAGACAAATAACTCGACCCAGAAATGAGCGCTAAGATGTTGTTGTTTATTTTATTATGATTATGTTGATTATGTAAGCATGTATTGCTTTGTCATTACTGCTAAATATACTTTATATCAGCCACAATGAACAAGAACACAACATACAGTATATACATACATCACCTCTGCTCTGCTGACAAACATGCAAACCCACACACCTCCTGTAATAAAATATGATGCTGCTCTCTGCAGGCAGTCACTCATTACTACAGCTAAGTGCACTCTCGATAAACATGTTAGTGTTTTTAAACGATGAATGAAGAATTTCAAGATTTACAAACAGTATAATGTTTAATTTTATGATTGTTCTGATTACTTAGATTTGTATTAATCTCATTACTCAATAATAATTTAATATTAAATAAATTAGATGGATGAACTTGCCCTGATTGACTTTTCTCAGCCTGTGAGTTTACCCGAATTGGACCTGGCAGTTAGTAGTGAATCAGGATTGGTTTAATGAGATAAATGTTTCTGAGGAAGACACAGGAAGGTGAGTCCCATAGTAACACCACGAAATAAAAACAGAGTTTGTCTCAGGTGTCCAATGGTACAATTACTTGATTTTGGTTTAATACAACTAACAAATATTACTGGAAAGGTGCATTCAAAGACTGAACAAGCTGTTTCAGATTCTCTCCCTTCAAGACAACTCTCATTATACAACTCACATTATTAATACCCTCTCAGTGACATCATACAGAAGCAAGAGTAGAAAAAACTGTCTCAAACTGAGTATTTTATCTCCACCATGCCATTGTATTTGCAAAACAAAAAAACAGACAAAGTCTAACTCTGCTTAGACTTCATTAATTAAGAGGCACAGCTTCACCAGAGCAATCCTGTGGCTGTATTGAAACATCACTACAATGCTAATGGGACCCTGAAGACCCTCAAATATGTACATGTGATGACTTAAAAAGTTCACTAAAACAAACATTTGCCTGGGTTACTACCTCTTCTTTCAACCCTCCCTCCCTCGGTCATTCACCTGGAGGACTCCTGCTGTCTGTAGATGTCGATAATGTTCTCCACCAGCAGGTTCCTCTGGAGGCCATAGACTCCATGGCGGTCCAGCACCACCTCATGGCGGCACGACGGACAGCGAAAGCGACCGCCACTGGCCGTCGCACTGGAGGAACCACGTGAATGCCACAGAGGATTAGCTGACTGGATTTAAGAGGGGAAAAAAACAACAACAAAAGCAGACAATAATAATAAAGTGAGAGGTACAAACTTCAGACTGCTTCTCTGGTGCATTTCTGTTTGGTTGCACATATGAACCCAGTATCAGCGTAGAGAGCTTTGACTTATATTAAACTGAAGAATCGGTAGCCAGATGGCAATAAATGTGACCCACATGTGCAGTTTTCCACTTGACTGACGGTGCTGACTCGAGGTGAGTCAGCACCGTCAGTCAAGGCCTCAGCTCAGCCACAGATCCACTTCCCATGAGCCAGATGTTAGGTGTGTCGTGACATCTGGCCATTTTAATGCAATGTTTTGTGCCCCTAAATTAAACTTTTTAGGTCAAAATAAAAATATATTTGCATATAAAATATAAAGTAAAGAAACAGCTAAAAGAAAGAAAATATTTTTACATTAGCACAAGCCTCTGAGATAAGGTTGCTGTTGGTGCTGATAAATGACTAAATGTGATTTTGCAATTTCAAAAGTGTATTTAATATACAGATACTATCTGCTAACATGGAAGAGGACGAGAACAAAATAAATACTTTATAATTTTTTGTCTGTTTGGGTTTTCACTCGATCACATCATAGCTGTGAATCTAAGGTCACTGTAATCTCTGAATACTGAAGAATCCTGAAGGTCTCTTCTTCTTTTCTTTCAGTCTCACCTGGAAGATGTCATTGGCACACTTGCGGCAGAGGTTGTGCTGACAGGGCAGGATGACTACAGGTTTGGAGAACATCTCCAGGCAGACGGGACAGATCAGCTGCTTTTCCAGATTCTCCATGGAGGCTCCGCTTCCAGCACCGGGCCCAGAGCTGCCTGCTGTCGGGTGCTTAAAGCCAAGAGCAAAGCTCATCACCTCCAGCGGTGAGGAAGATGTCAAAGACGTCAGGAAGCTCTGACCTTCTACTCTCAAATGGCTGTAAAGTTAGTTGGTTTTAGTATTTTCCACTTAGCTGTTACGCCATTTCTAACCCCAGTTGTCCACCACTTTACGCCACGGCCAGCTTGCATAAAGCCCATGTAAAGACCCTCCCACACACCTCAGGCCCACAGCAGCCAGCCTGTCCCTCTGTTGGTATTTTTAGCTCCTCGGTTTGTTCTGGCTTGGGTTACTGTCTAAACTCCGTTCCTGAAAGTCCGGGCGTGGCAGGGGATCACAGCAGGGTTCAGTATCTGGGTTCAAATTATTCTATTTTTATGAAGTCTGATACTCCAGAGGGGATCCTGGTGACATAATGCAACCTGTGACAGCAATGTTTCAGGTGATTAGCATGCTGGCATAAACAGCTTGAAGCATTACTCAACTTAGATGTCTGTTTGTTCCTGCAGAACACGTCGAGTACGCAACATCTCTGTTCATCCAACTTTCTGACTAATCTCCTGGTGAGATTAGTCAGAAAGTTGGAGTATTTGTTGAGCTGTATTTTTCCAACAAGCCTTCTTGCTTATTTGGAGCAAAACAAAGTGTTTACTCCAGTGAAAATATTGTTTAATCAAAGATATTTAACATCAAAACCTCTAAAACAAACTTTAGTTTACCAAAGCTTTGCTAAATAATGAGCTGGGTACAAATCAACACATTTAAAGCATTTTTTTTCCACGGCAGAAGGAAAAAATGAGAGGCAGAAGAAATAAAAATTTAAAAAAAATCTGTCAGTAACCAGATCCTAATAAAAAGCTGAACAGAATTGCTGGCCAAGCTGCTCTCTCCAAACAAACAACGGCTCACAGAACATTTAAACTTCAATATAAATACAGAAATATCAGTCAGAGAATAGATATCTGACTCAAGAACGCCATCTACTGTTTACCCTCTGCATCAGTCTCAGGAGAAAGCATTTATTGAATATCTGTGTCAAATGTGCACGAAAACCTCAGATTATATCACATTTATAGAGTAGCTTGGACATCAAAGCAGGGATGTGACCACAACTGAAGAATTTCTTTGTGGGGCTTAATCTGTCCTTTAACAACAGACTATGATTATGATTACTACTACTACTACTACTACTACATCATCATATTATGTACTGCTCAAGTCATAAATGTATGAATCAGTCTGAATCTGTCTTTAATGACACAATGACACTTTTTTTTGTTCTTGTTTTTAAAGGAGTCTAGTGTAAAATGTAGTGTTTACTTTATTGCTTTTACTCTATTTGAAGAGTTCAGTTCCTTTATTTCACTATATACCATCAGCACATTGAGGCAGGACATTGTGTATGTTCTTTTTGTCACTGTCTGACATTGTAGCTATGAATTAACGGGGCAGGGATAGCTCAGTAGGTAAAGTGTTGGTCCCGTGATCGGAAGGTCAGGGGTTCGATTCCCCTGAGGTACCCCTACACACTGCTCCAATGGCAGCCCACTGATTGAATGGTTTAAATGCAGAGAGGAATTTCCCCACGGGGATCAATAAAGTATACATTATTATTAACTGTTTTACAATCACTTTTATGCTTTTATGCTAGGCTCTGACCTGGTAAAATATAACTGATTACTCATGCAGAATCTAAGCCTGATCTCGTCCACAATGTGACCCACAGACCCCATTTGTGGCCTTCAGCAGCATACAGCATGCAGCAGTGAGGTCTGTTCCCAGGGACAGACAAAAAAACAAAAAAACTGAAGTATTTGCTAATCAACAGAATAGAGTCGGCAGGACTAAGCTGCTAATGGGCTAACAGGACTATTTATAGTCCAGAGTGGAGGGCTGCTGCAGAGTGAGCCAAACATACAAACACAGGGATTCAAGCTGAAGACCTCTGTGTTACCGTTCTGTGATTATATTTGCCATATAAACTTAGCTTTAGTGTTAATTAATGTCATAATGGTTGTCAACACCAGGACCACCTTACACGCTATTCTCTTGGTACTGTTTGCAGTTGTTTCATTACCTATTGATGGCTCTGATGACAATGAATTGCTCTGTTCAATTACTTCTTGTTTCTGTATTTTCCATTATCACCATTTTTTGCAGGGGTTATTTTAAATTTACTGCATCGGGAAGTGCTTTAAAAGAAAAAAAAAAAAAAAAAAAAAAAA
>VUQG01022582.1:0-11368 GCA_015106755.1 Etia nguti | reverse complement strand
CCTTTTGGGGGAAAAAAAAAAAAAAAAAAAAAAAAGCACACATGGCTGACTGATTTTAAACAAAAGCCAATAAAACTACTGTCACCTTTATTACTGGAAAATGACTGGGACTGAAGGTTGCTCAATTATTTGGTTTGACACTGTATTTTCAGGCTACACTTTCTAAATTTCACACCATAATGAAGATTTAATGTGGATGCATCTTCAGCTATACGCTGGTTGTGTAATTATTAAGAGTTAACGGGCAGGAAAGCAAGTTAAATGCCTCCTCTGGTGCAGTTACTGTGAAGTGAAATGTTCTTGCAGACCCATTTTCATGACTAATAACTCTCCAAAGTAAACTTGCAGGCCAAGAACCTGGCAGGATATCAGCTGTGGAGGACTTCCTTACCGAGACATCCATGGGGGACTTGGAAAGCACTTGTGACAGTGCTCTCTCCACATTGTGGAACAATCTTAATGCTCATCAGGCTCAGATGCCTGAGGCCAGGAAAAGCCCAGGGGACGCCAATGGTGGAGGAAGTGGAACCATTATTTATACAGACCAATGGTGCAAGAGCGAGTCAAAGAGTAGGCCCTAGAGGAGTAATCACTTCTCTCTTCTACTTGTACCCATCACTTCTGCCACAAGTAATGCCTCTTTTAGACTCCTGCGGGGAATCTTTGTAGACCCTACTGCCATTCATGAGTCCTATGATTATTATTTCTCATATTGAGACAACGATTGTTAAGTTTGCATTTTCTCCTTGTGGCTGTGTGGTTTGACAGACTGGGCAACCTGTCCAGGGAACACCCAATGTCAAATGGAATATGCTCCAGATAAGTAGTTATAAAACTAAGTCCTCACCAACTTGAGCTTCACAAATGTTCAACAGGTGACTAAAACAACAATTGCAGTTTTCCTAGAAAGTTCCATACAATTAACAATTTCTACAAACTCTTACCGACTACATCTAGCTGATAGGTGTGATTAATGCTGCCATACTTGTTTTCCACCACACAGGTATAGTTTCCCTTGTCAGAGGGCACTACAGATTCCATGATGATGGTCCACATATGGTCACGGACCTAAAAGTGATTTAGAGAAAAATACAAAGTTAGTATAATTTCTATACAATAGCACTTGGTGGCTAAAATGTAAATCTGAAGAAAGTAGTAACTTTATGAGTCAGTAAGTAAATCAGCCCACCATAGAATAGCTTAAAATAATGTGATATCCCACAATTTCTAAGATATGACTTCAAAACTCAAATATTCAATAAAATATTATTATTACAAATGAGGCAACAGAGACATTTATCAGGAAAACATTAATCTGAATCCCATCTGTTCCCTCCAGATATGAATGATTATAAATCACATTTTTTTCACTTTAAAGCAATAGCTAATAATGAAGTGTGACGTGATGATAATAAGATAACACACTACACCCTCTTCCTGTGACAAAGTTTTAATGCAGCAGATCTTTGTCCTACCCAACAGCTGCCCTTGGAAATGGTTGTGTGTGTATATTTCTGCCCCAACATGTCTTATTAGCGCCAAATGATGTCTGGCTCCTTTTTTCCTTAGACGTGTTATAATTTTTCCTCCATAAATCTGCCAAGACCGGCAGTGTGTGATTAGCCAACAAACCTCTAAGGCAATGGCAACATCAAACATGCATATATACAGACAGTTTCCCCTATTTAGCAAAAAAACGTGGTGAGGGAGTCCAGCTGTCTGCTGCCAGATGTGTTGTGCTTGGGTTCATACACATGTGGTCTACATCATTTCCTCCCTCCTGCACGTCGCCATGCAGACGATATGAACAATAGAAGCCCGACCATAAAATTAAGAAGTGTGGGAGATATGGTAGACGTCCCCAGTAGCAGATGCAGACCTTTGCACCTTGACTGAAAAAGAAAAGGAAGAAAGGAGGGGGAAAAAAACAAAAAACAAAATGCACAAAAAACCAGCATGGCAGTCCTATGGTTAAATGTGCTGCCTGGCTAGGTGGGGGACTTAGGGTGGGGCTGATCATGGCAGCAGGCAGCTGAGAGGAAACTCCTAAATGTATCCCAGCTGGAGAGGGAGATGGGCAAGGGAAGCACAAGACAAGGCTGGACTAGCCCACACCTTGATGGGAAGAGCAGATGTAGGACAGGAGGAGGGCTGTTTCTTAGTGTCTGAACATGCACACATTCCACACCTGTGAGGGAAACTGCCACTGAATGCAGTTATTCACAGAGAATCAAACACTGTAATCTAAAAAGAACTGTAAAATTACATAAAATTACAATTAACCATGAAAATATTTAAAATGAAGTCATACCAGTTAAGACATTTAATTAAATAATAACATAGTTTGTAATTAAAACTATTTTCAGTAATGTTTTATAAGAAGACCTTTTTTTGCCAGTCTGAGATCGTGATACCCAGAATTAGGACAGGCAATGTTTTCCTATATCCAAACGGATGTCTAGGATTCCCCACCTCAAAGTATTGCTATGACAAAAGGTTCCTATTGTAGCATAGGGTTTCATCCTGTATTGTTTCTCAGGTCAAGATGTGAAAAGTTGCCTCTCCTTTTTACTAGCAGAAAAAGCTTAAGTACAAGGGACAGGGTGGTGATCTAATGTGAAGATGACACCACTGGAAAAAAAGAAGAAAAAAAATCTCCATTTGTAGTGAGTGAGTGTGGAGAAATTAAGAAATGCTAAGGACTGTGTAGAGCAGACTCGACATGAAGTAGCTATTCACCAAATTCTTTAATTACTAACCTTGAACCCTCCAATACGATGGTCCCTCTTGAACTCCTTCCCATTCTTGTACCATTTCAAAGTCGGAGTTGGGTTGCCACTCGCCTGGCATTTAAACTTTACAGTTTTGCTGGCTGGAACGGCATGAAGCTTCTTTTCCATTTTTTCTGGATGAGCCCATTGTGGAGCCATTGCTAAGACAAATGAGGAGGAGGAGAAAAAAAAAAAAATCAGTTAGCAGGAATTTTATTATTTGAAAAGTTATCTAAAAATACTCTTGATACTCTTAATCCTAAATGATTTCTTTTGCCTCTGTTACACCCCAATGTGCAAATTTCATTGGGAGATAAAGCTCTTGGAGACAAGTGTACAAAACAAGGTCAGCATGCTTGTCACGCTTCGAGGCTGCTGCATTCTTTGTGGGCAGAGCAAGCAGCAGCAGCAAAAAATGAAGCCAGAGTGTCTTAATTACTCTATAGACAAATTGGAGGACATCTAAGGTTAACCGAGATTAGTCACCAGAGACCATTTTTTGTGTAAAAGCTGTCACTGAGGTAGTAAAATCCCTCTGATTCAGAGTGAAATCATTTGCCCAGATGTAACCTACACACGTTGCAGTACCATAATTGAATTTTAAAGCTCTCAAATCACTGACCATTTCGGGCGATTACTCATACGCTTATGACTTTAGGTGAATCAGCAGTGACCATTTGTTGCAGCAGCATTAGCTGCATAAAGAGCTCAGCAAACTTACGCATCAGCTTTTGACTGCCCAGCAGTTTGTTTTCCTCCGATGAAGACTCTTCACCGTCGTCATCATCCTCAGATGAAGCCGAGATATGAACTAATAAACATGGAGTAATTTAAGAACAACTCAATTTATTCTTAATCACAACACTTCAGCAGCAATTAAACATTTAAACCGTTAAAAAAAAAAAAAAAGTCACATTTATGAATTAACAGACAGAGGGACTGATGGATGCAGTTTACACTAGACAAGACATATGCCAAGTAATGTTAGTAAGTGGTACAGTACAATTTCTTCACTTTGTTATAAAATAAGTTCTTTTTTTCTAAGTGATTTGATTTTAATTGTAATATATAGTGTTAATATCATACACTGTAAAAGCATGTGAAAGTGCCATATTCAGAGTAAACACCAGGGGTTATTAATGAAGACACATAAGTCACACATACAGTCAAACGTCATCTGCTAGTCATAGCAAATGAAACCTGGCTTTGTTGCTCTGTGACTCAACACTACATGTTACACTGTAGTAAAATGTAACAGCACAAAACTCTGGGGAAACAAAATATGCAAAAACAGATTAATTGCTTGCTGGTCATTTAGTAGTTTGGTGGATATGTCACAACAGCTATCATACCAGGGGGCATCTATTCTATCGTTCTGCATAGAACAATGGTAAACTTACCTGTCACGTTGAAGTAAATGCTGTGGTTGCCAAAGGTAGTGCATGTGTACAGGCCGGAGTCTGTAAGCTCCACAGACTCGATCTCCAGCTGGCCATTGCGGATACGTGTATGTTCTCCATCCACTACAGCCACATGGTCTTTGGTCCAGTTGACAGCATGGAGGTAGTCCTTGGCAGAGCAACTGAGATCGAGACGATCCCCAATGGAAAGGGTGTACAGCTCGGCTTGTGTTTCCACAGATACTACAGAGGAAGATGGGCATAGTTCTACTTAGCAACTATACAACACTGTGTGACTTTATGCATTCAATCATACAGATCCATGAACACAGGGGGAAAGGGGGACCCCCCCCCAAAAAAAAAACAACTATGGTTTATTTCGGCAGGAAAAAAAAAAAATTATTATTATTTATTTATTTATTTATTTATTAAATCAGCAGGTCACACTAAGTAACAAGCATTAGTATTTTAAAGCCCTCACAAAAAAAAAAAAGACCATCTCTGTTCTGTAAACTTCAGAAATACAACCAGTTGATTTCCTTCCAACATAGCATCTGCCCAACTGCTCTCCCAAATTAAATTGCATCCCAGTCAAGGACCTATCTTGAGGCAGGCAAAGAGCTACTTAGGAAAAGGAAGGTGAAATTCAATTAGAGGAATGAAGAGAGGGGAGGTGTCATGAAGCAAGACACCTGAGCCCCCCTGTTCTAAATGACTACCTAGTACACAAGGAGGAGGGAGGTAACCCAATTATGCTGACATGTTGTCCATCGTGTGGTGTTGTTTGTCTAGTTACAGAGGTAAAGCTCGTCACTGACCAGCGTACTTTAGAATCACACTTCCTGGCCAAAAGGTACACTAGCAAAATCAGCTAAGTGAAACCGCTAACTTTGTGGATGTGAGAGGCTCAAATAATAAAGTCAGTGTCAGTAAATACCAATTTTTCAAAGCCTAAAATGATATCCTACCATCTTTCTTTATGTGAAACAAACTGAAATCATTAAGTTATTTAAATGCTTTTTTTAATATTCATGTCAATTGACTAATTGAACAACTGACCAATCACTGCACCTCTAATTAGCTTCTCCTTCCATCTAAGGAAGAATAAAAGCTTAACCAACAGTGATCATACTTATCCTGCTTCCCCATTTCCTACATAGCCCCTTATGACAGAAACTGAATTATCCCAGAGTGGTGAACAACCCCCCCGCCTCTAATACATGATTATGCCACTCCTCTCAAAGCACACTGTTTTATAAACACTACCTACTGATCAAAACAGGAAGCGCATCTACACCGAATAACCTCAGGACAACATCAGCTAACCTGACTAATCCCTCCCAGCATAACAACAAAGGACTCCAAACAATAAAGGGGAAGAGGGAGCAGAGAGAGCAGGCTAGTGAGCATGTGCACAGGAGCGAGCAAGAGAGGGCCTGCAGTGGCAGATTCTAGTGCCAGTTGCTATGGTGACCCCACTTGGGCCTAGTTAAGGTATTTCCTGGATCACATATGTCTGACAGGCTCTTAATCCCAGCAGGAAAAGGGGCCAGGGGGTAGGATCAACTTTCTCCTCAAAAACAAAACTAAAGTGGGGAAAGCAGAGGAGAAATTTAGATTATGTCTACGTTAAGCTCGTGCTAAATCTGAAAATGCTGTTTTCATGCGAGAACTATTAGCATTCACATTAGTCGTGTTTCCCCTACAGTAACGATGCAGCGGCTTCAGCCAGTTTCCACTGCAGTGTGGGATCTAGACTCCCACGGTGACATAATAAATTGCAGCTTTGACTATAATCCAATTGAGCGAACAAAAAAACGATACAAGTTAATGTAAGTGTAGATCTCAGAGTAAAACGCTAGTAGAGAGAATTAAGATAGTTGCTGCTTATTGGGCATATGTGGCTAATTACTGTGATGTCATTTATGAAAGCAGCAGTGAGCTGAATATTTGATTTTTTTTCTTTCTAAAATGTACTGCTTGTTCCTGATTTAGAGCAATTATGCCTCTTTTCCACTGGTACCCACTCGGTTCAGCATGACTCAACTTTTAGCATTTTCTATGAGGTGGTAGTTCCTGGTATCAGGTACTTATGAAGTACCTGCTTGGCCGAGGCTCGAAGCAAGCTGAGACTATCTGAAAATTTAACGCCAGACTGCATGCCACCAATTGGCTAGTCAATGGCGTCACTCAACGAGTCATGTGAGCGACCCCGAAGTAGCTACCTTTTTCTTCTTCATAAACTGCCTAGTTTAGAAAAATGACCTTTAACCCTCTCTACCCCATAACTAGTTTGTTAAAATATACTACTACCCCAAAGACATTAAGCAATAAATCAGGAATAAAAACATGCTGGCCAGCACTCATCTATTGAGTATAGGCTGTCAGATCACCATTTAGCTCATAATGCTGGGTGTGAAGTGTCCACAACTACTTATTCTGAAGGACACTGTAAAACTTTGTGAAAGGAGACTGATACGAATCGATGAGTTGATGTAGCTCACTTGTCAAAAATGACTGCAACACTGAGGAAACTTGTTGAGGATTTCCAGAACTTTTCCGTTGGTAAATGTTGCATAATGTTAGCTAAACAACATCCGTTTATAAACCATCTTGTTTTCACCCATCTGTATACAGGAAAGTCTAACTTACTGAAAACTCAGCAACTGCAACATTAGAAAGAACCATGTTTATGCATGTTTTCATGTGCTAGAGTCCTGCCTTAAGTGATGTGAGGTTGATCTGTAGAGACTTCTCTCTATAGTGACAAAACTGAACCTGGACAAATAGCATTCCTTATCTTAAATAAACGGCATCATAACAAGTATGTATTAGGGCACAGCTGACATGATCATTTCATAATTGGGACGTTGCCTGATAAAATCAACACAAATATGTGTTAATGATAGTAGCTACGCTTTACCACTGTCATTATCTAATGCCTGTCTGAGACCCAACATCACACAGTGCATTACTCTGCCAAGAGTCCACTGCACCTATGTTAAGTGTGCTCCCCCGCTTTTTAACCACAGCTCCTGTGTTTTACAACCAAATGTAATCACATTTTTCTGAAAATGTATTAAACCGGATTGATTACAGACCAGAAACATTACATGTTAGGACGCTACAGTACTGATGCAATACAGATTTTATAATCCAGGTTATTGGCACTGGCTGTTTACCTGCTATAAATCTAAAATGGTGAGGGAAATAAAAAAAAATAAAATAAAAAAAAGCATCTCTCTATAGATGCCGTGTCGCCAGTCGGTTTACATGAACGTTATTTGTATGCTCGTGCACCAAGAAACGAGCAGAAAGTTGTCTTTGATGTTTGAAAAATATTAGATGCTTAACATTGATGTTTAGGTTGTATTAAAGATTAAAGCTGAGGAAACTGTTTAACATGGAAATAGTGATAGTGACCAGCTATAGCTTTGCACATGGACACAATGTTTCTGCACACTGTTACGTTTCTGTCCCTGCCCTCCAAACGGAGATGCCACTGATAAGACTGTCAACATCCCAGCTGTCAATGTGACTGCAGACATCGTAAAACACCCATAAAGCTGTAAAATTTACTCGTTTTATTGTAGGGCACAGTCAGGACAGTGTGTGCTTCTGTGACAACCATCTCAAAACTAATCATGTAACACATTTTTAGCAAACGAACCCAATCGCTTTCTAAAAATAAAGCCAGAGCCAGCATTATTTTCTGTGTAAATGCCTTGCTGCCACATAGCTGAACGTCTATCACAAAATGTCGTTTCAATTCTTCATGCAGAGGTAAGTACCTTTGGATTTGCAGATGTTTCATCTCAGTTAATCTTCCTGCAACTATGATTGGATTAAAAAGGATCAAGTGCCATAGTTTCAGAAAGCAGCCCACCTGGAAAAGTCTTCCATGGGTTCTTTTACCCAACTGGAAAAATTGACTGACATCATTTAAAATCAGCCTAATTACACAAATCATGAAAGGAATTCTGGTCAAGAAGAACATAGCGAGAGGCGTGTAAACAAGGGGCAGAAAGCTCACTAGTCCGAACATGCAAAACTAAAAAGGGCGAGTTGGCGCCAGTCTGTGGAACTTTCTCTGGCTACAACATAGGAAGCAATATGCCGCGTGAATGACTTCTGGGATTTCCTGCTCTCACTGAAGTGATGGTTGAATGCAGGAAAGTCAGACTAGTTGAGGCTCTGCAGTGGCAGACAGAAATTGGCTATGGTAAGTTTCCTCTGCTGATTTGACCACACCAGAGCGAAAGGGTGGGTGATGTAGAGAGGGAACTGATAAGAGACAATAGTAGCTCTGGCAGGAAGCAAAAGAATAGGACAATGCCCATTAGCAAGCTCCCAAAGAGTGAGTGTCCTTCCTTAAAGCACTCCAGTGGAGCACCTTTTCATTCTTAAATGAACCACTGGCAATAAGCATGGATTAACGGTGGGGGGCTACAAGGGCTACTGTGTGCAAAGCAAAGTTGGTGCAGTGTCATTCAAATTAGTTCAGCTACATTTAGCCTCATATTATGTCTTTAAAGGAGAAAAACACAAAAACCCAAAATCCCAAAAGAACCCAGCTACTGTTGTGTTTTACTATAAGTGTTGCAAAATTTTGCTGGGCTTTCCCTAGCTCTAAAGGGGCCTTTTGGGGGGGGACCATGCAAGACAGTGAGCATGATTAGTCCATGTACAGTAAATGCAAGGAGGCTGTGTTCCTCCATTTGCAGGAGTATTACTTTTCTCCTATACCACAGTTCTGTCTTTTACTAATGGTTTGGATTTATAACCATTTTCCTTTTAAATAAAAATCTCAGCCGTCGGTTCATAACTTTTCTTTTTTCCGTAGGAGAGATCTATTCATTTTCCTTTCATGCTTGACTGATTAACTAGACTACACAAGTTGTACATGATAAAACAGAGAATTGGGGTACATGCAGGCAAAAGAAAGACTAAAAGACTGAGATGGTTGTTTTAGCTTCTAATCCAAAACCGTTATCACAAAACATCAGCGAAGAAATCAAATGTTTTAGCTCAGAAAGAAAACTACAATTAAGAGATTGCCTTTGAAACCGCAGGGAAATTCCAGTACTGCCTCACTTTGGATTATAAAAGACTCCACAGGCGCCAACTTCACAGGTCAGGCCCTGAGAAAATAATGCAGCTTATCTAGCTTATCAAGTATATCATATCTTGTGGGTAAAATATAGTAGCTGTGGATGAGAGGGGGAACTGACTGCTAGAAGTCAGAAGTTGTTATTCATGTCAGTGTTTTGTATGCTCAGCACTTGCTTGATAAACTGCAGGAGAGGATATCACTGGCTTATTTTATATTCTCAATGAATAATTTGTTTCAGAAAATGAGGATGGCTAAAGCCTTTTTGGGGAGGCAAAAATTCCTCTTGGTAGGAAAAAACAAAAAAAACCTATGAATTTACTCAGGTCAAAAGCAATTTCACAGAATCACTGGTTTCCTCAGACATTACCCTACAGAGGTAATGTCTGACATTAAGCTCGGACATTGTTTAACCTGCCAGCTCCCCAGTAGAAAGTGTGTGATGTCCATCTATAGCACAGCTGACAATCTGGAAAATTCACTGAACAGCCACTGCACGTGCTACCCAGGCAGTACCCTCTCCTAAACCAATTGTAGTATTTCCAGTAGATGTCTTGATGCACGCTCAATCATCCAGGTAAGTAAATCCCAAAAGTTTGATTCTGTTCATCTGGATGTAGCGTTTTCAGTGGGAGAAACGTTTCGTCACTCATCCACTGAAAATGCTACATCCAGATGAAAAGAATCAAACTTTTGGGGTTTCCAGTAGATGCTGCATGTGAACTTGACTGCCCTGACATTTTTCCAACTTCATGTAATAAGAAACCTAATATTTTTTTAAATCCCAATTGGGGGAGAGAAAAACAATTAAAAAAACAAACAAACAAACAAACCAAAAACAAAAGAAACCCCAAACAAGTTGTTCAAGATACAATGCTGAAGAGAAAGATTATTTATTACACTTCAGTCAAGCCACAAACTTAATTTCTTATGTGAGGTTTAGGATAAGTTGGACTGGGCTATTTAACTGCTACCATCTTTACATAGAAATATGACGATGATTTTATCCAACTATTTTTCTCATTTCACATTTAAATTCCAGTTACCAAATCTAACTGTATAAAACAAATTGAGTGGTGCCAATTTTAAGTCCAGTGATTTAGTTACATAGTTATTTTTCCCTGTAAATCACTCCATCCTAAATTTATCTGCATTATACACAGCAGTGCACTGTGGAAGAAAGCTGAATGAAGGTATACTTTTAGTTAGAACATTTTGTAAATGTTAGTATAGGTTTAATATTTTCCAACACAGCTTTATTCATGTTGGTTGTAATTGGCAGTTTCTAAACTAACCTAAGTTGGTTAATTACACATGGATGGCAAACACTGGCCTGGCAGGATTACTGTATGCTAGTAGCTGTTGTGCTGTTTAAATCCAGCATTTTATCATGCTACTATTGTCTATATGAGCAAGAGGCATGTACATAAACATGAACAGCCATGTGATCTTTTTGAGGCTTCTTAGTATGGATTTAGATGATTTCTGAAACAGTACAAGTGTTCTTCATTAAACAAAAAAACAAAAAAAACAAATTCAATTGAAAATGGTGCTAAGTGTGGAAGTAGCCTTAAACTTCCTGGGTGGACAGAAGTCTCAACAGAATACCTAAAAAGTCTGATATGAATGCAAAGCAACTTCACACGAAAACTGGTCTTTAGTCTTACTCTAGCATCAGCAGAGCTTTGCTCCTCTGGGCTTTTATTTCTGTCTGAAAAGAGTCTTACTCAAGACTGTGGCAGCTCTGATTTTTAAAAGCTAAAGGGTCAGTGCTCTTCTACTCTGACAGACAGCGCAAGATGGAGTCAAACAAATCCACAGAGAAAGACATAACTTCCGGACAGTGAACTGTCAGAAAGAGAGTGATTAAACAAACATTATACAAAGATCTAGATGATTTTAAAGATAGTTTAAAAAATAAACAAAACAGTAAAAGTTGCTTCAAGTGCTCAAAATGAAGGAAAGTTTAAGTCCTTCACATGACCTCCTGAGAAATTCAAGGAACTTAGTTTGTTCAGGGAATACTCTATTCTTATGTGAACAACACCCAGCAAAACACAATAAGACAAACAATGGAGTATACATTT
>VUQG01022579.1:21888-39604 GCA_015106755.1 Etia nguti | reverse complement strand
AGGTATGTTTTTACTGTACTGGTGCTGTGTTTGGGATCATTGTCATCCAGAAAAATGAAGCTGTCGTGTATTATATGATTTCCAGATGGTATTGCTTGGTGGGTCAAAATCTGATGATACTTTTTTGTGTTCATAATTCCATCACTTTTGACAAGATCTCCAACAGCAGTGGCTGAAAGGCAGCTCCAAACCATGACTGAGCCTCCACTGTGTTTCACAGATGGCTGTAGACACTCACTGCTGCACCTCTCTCATGACCTTTGTACATATTGATGACAGTTTGAACCATCACTTTTGGATTCTTGACTCTATAAGACCTGTTGGCACTGATTTTCAACTCAGTTCTTGTGTAGTTTGGCATACCTCAGTGTTTTCTCCCTGTTTGCCTTCCTTTAAAATGGCTTCTTTACAGCCACCTTTCCCTTCCACTGAGACCATTTGTGATGAGTCTTCAGTGAACAGTAGATGGATCAACTGAAGGATCAGATGCTTCTCTCAGCTCCTGTGTCAGGTCTTTGCTGGATTTTTTTTTTTACAGTGTTTCTTAAGGACGTTACTTTGCGATACTACTTCTACTATAGATACAGGCCTGCTATTTCTTTTGTTCTCTACTTGTCTAATTTCCTTATATTTTCCTAATATTTTAAGGGCATGATATGGCAAGTTCAGCAAATAGCTCCTTTGAAACCACTTTGTTGGTGCAAAAGTATTATTTTATGCATGTCAAACTGTCTTATCTTTAGCATTTTCTATAGATTTGACCATTATTTAGTCTAATCTAATCTATGACTGAATGATTCCTAGGTTAGTGTTAAGTGGTTTAAAAAACAGGGACAAGCACTGGACTGAAAATGAGTGAAAAAGCAGCCAGTGTCCAAGGTTTGAAAGACCTTCATAAAGCCTGGAGAACTTTTGCTCAAGACCACTTTAAATATGTACAGGAAAATCTGGCTCCTTAGAAGCAAGATTAAAAAAAAGATAAAGGGGAGCTTGAGACTTTTGCACAGCACTACATTTAGTGAATCTCTAGCTTGGAAGCAATAGTTTTCTAAAAATTGGAAGACTTTTTTGTCATGGTGGAAATATACATTTCAAATAATGTATTTATGCACATTATCTATGCACAGCTTGAAGTTTGTAGTTATTTCCATCTCATAACAGTTCTGTATATTATTCCATACTTCTACTTATTGCAAATCAAAACAGACAGCATACTGATGACTTAATAAAATGCACTGTGTTGGATTAATTACCCAACAGAATATAAAGAAATATATATTCGCTTCTCATTAGCAAACAACAGGAAAATGCTGCTCACGCTTTAATTACATAAGTGATGATGTAATGTGTAATACATAGTAAGGCACTTTAAGTGCATTTTAACGCTGGATCTTACAGTTGATACTTTACATCTATTTTGTCACAATATGTTTTATGTATGCAATAAATTCATAAACCAGTATTTTTTATGTTGTATTAGACATACTTTGCCTAATTAAGGACCCAAATACTTCCTTCACCACAGGTTCTGTCCAGATGTTATTTAAATTGATAAACAGTAGACATGGACAGAAACAGCAAAAACACAATACATATAAAGTGGGACAACAAGTAAGAACTGGTTTACTTGATGTGTCTGATGTGTGCATTTCTGTGTGCATGCTTGTGCCCCGCGGTATTTGACAAGGGGCCACATCTGAGGGAGGAGGAAGAAGGGACAAGAAAATAAGTAAGCTGGTACTATTACTGCCATCTTTGTCACCTCCATCATAATTACGAATGACCTTGTCACGTCAGTTGGGGGAGGAAGTACGTCAGCCACCAGCAGGAACAGTTAGCCATGTCTGGTGAACAATAGGTCTTGAGTTTTCTTTATCTCTGAAGATAATCACCATTGGTATGTTTCCTGTTCTTTTACTGACATATTTTGCATGTATGTAGACACGCAACTGCCAGATCACCAACAAACATACTCTGTTTTTGTGGCTGTGGCTCAGGTGTTAGTTTGATCCCTGGCTCCTTCAGCCTTCATGTTGTTGTATCCTTGAGCAAGATACTGAACTAATGAAGTAATGAATCTATTGCAGTGTGAGTGTGTTAATCTTAGGTTTAAAAGTGCTTAAGCAAAGAAAAAAAATCATGTTTTTGTGAAGGAGTGAATGAGCCTTGTAGTAAGAAAGCGCTTTAAAAGCTTAAATTGAGTAGAAAAGCAGTATGTAAGTACCACTCCATTTACTTTATTTTTGTACATCAAAGCAGCTGACCCATGGATTCACAATAGTTTGGGCTTCCTAGTTGGACAGATTGATAATCAATTGTTATAGGAAGAGCCTGACCTAGTGGGTTTAAACCATTTCAAACCTCTGAAGAGGTCTGTAAAATGTCTTTACCATCATGAAAGTAAGAAATGTCAATTTTTAAACAGTATTTGAAGAAAACAAATAGAATTTAAGGAGGAATCTTGTCATGGGGTCCACCATACTGAAGGCAATTTCATCCTTGCGCTTCTCTGCATCTGCACACAAACTATATGTGTATTTGTTTGTGGTTTTTGCAAGAGAGAGAGAGACTGTAAGAGAACGAGGGAGAGAAAACCTTACTGTTTGATTGTTAGCTCAGAGCTAAACAGATGCGTAAATAGAGATAGGAGAACCTAGTCACATCAGATTACACCAAACAGCAAAAATCAAACTGTCTCTCACACTCTCACTCTCCAGCACACAAACACACATATGCGCTCACAGACAGTAGTCGTACCCTGGAAAACAAACAGACATCAGCAAAGCAATGTGCCTCGATTGTGCGTCCAGCTTTTGTTCGTCACAGGCGGAGAGCGTGTTCCTATACTGTAACTATCCAGTAAACACATTCAGAAAGTGTGGGTCTTTGTGTGCTACAGAAGCATGCCGACGCGCATTGAGGAATAAATACAGTGATGATGCATACCATCACATGCCTCATAAACCCTAATGTTACCACTCGAATATCTCCGTAGGCCCCAGGCAAAACGGAGAGCCCACCACAGGGACAGGAGGAAAGAGCGAGAGAGAGAGAGAGGAGCGCACGAGCGAGCTGTGATGATGAATTGATTGATGAATGCAAATGAAGATGAATGCATGTGGCAAATACAGATAACAAGAGGAATATGAAGAGCACAGCAACTGGTTCACCTCTTCCCCCCCCCCTTAGCAGAAAATAGGAATAGCTGATATGTATCTGGCCTATTAATACCACGACAGCGACAGTGAACGCACCACTAAACCAGATATGGCTCTCTTATCGCAAATCGTATGGCCGAGGAACAGCGGACACCAGTCTTTCTATACCATCTGGAGCCTAATCACTGGGATGGGACAAACAGATCAGCTTCATCGCCTTACATCCTAACCTTTATTGCCATATGGAACGTGCCCTTAAACTGACTACAGAGAAGTCTGCATGTAGATTAACGAGCAGTCGTTTATGTTCTTAATTGTTTGTCCCCAGTGCAGCATCGCTCCATCACAAAACATCCCGAGTGGAAACAACCTGGTGGACACTGGTGTGCGTGGAGGTGGACTGCGCATGCTTGTGTTTGTGGATATAGCTTTATGATATCAGCAGATGTCTCACAGAAGTATCTGTCAGTATTTGCAGATGAATCAGTTAGTAATCACGATAAGTGGGAAGATAATAAGTAAAAGTAACTTAGTTGCCATCCAGGTAATGCAGCTGTGGGTGAACATGTGTGTCACTTTTCCTAATTTTACCTGTAGAAAATCAGCTTCTTCACCACCAAAATAAAAATCAATTTTTTTTTAGTTCACCAACAGGGAAATTAGTTTCGTGTTTATTTTCCAAAATTTCATCTCTGAGATTTCTGTCTCGGTGTCAAGAGTTGATGTTTTTCCTAATGAAGTTTAGTCTGTGTGAAAACATTTTACAGCTTATAATGACGACACAGATTCTGAAAATACATTCTGTCTTAACATTTTTCTTTCTCTCTCTTTTTAAAAAAATGTTGTGATTAACAAAAAACGCGTTTTTCTGTTCAGAATATTTTTGGATGGTTTTTTTGTAACTTGCATCTTGAGATAATAAAACAACACTTTACCAACAAAATCTTTTTTTCATGCACACTTGTGATGATGACTGTGTGATGCAGGATCTTTAAGACCGATTGCTCAAAGTCTGATAAAGGAGACACCGCCTCTAGACATTTGTCTGAGTCTGCATCTGCACAATTGCAGTTTGTGTCCACACAGATAATTTTCAAATTGATGATGGCTCAATTAGATGGAAGGGAGGAGCGCCTTCATTTACTAAGCTGCAATACGCGAATACATCAATACAAAGAGACTCTTTCTGTCTTTCTGTGGTTTCTTTTACACGCATGTCTACTTTTTTTTCACAATCTCAAAAGACAGTGCAAAGTCTGCTGGAAAGGTTAAACTCCAATCACAGCATCATTTCCAGAGCGATCTGAGACTAACTATTGATTAATGCTGATCTGAGATTACACACAGATGAGGATAACATCATCTTCTACATTTAACAAATTCATTTTGGGGAGAGAGAGAGAAAGGACTGTAACTAAAAGAGGGAGTAATTTAGTGTATACCCCACTGTTTTATTTGCATTTCCCTTTGCAAACGGTTGTGAAAAGTTACTTTAATATAAATGTGTAATTTCAGCTCTCAGGCCTAACTCAGCTGCAGTGTTATGATCCTACTGCATGCTACTTGATCCTCCGCAAGCCGCTCACACATAGTCACTGACATGCTACTGTAGTAAAGATTTCTCATTCACATGCACGCTTGCGCACGCGCGCGCACACACATTTAAACACACACTCCATGCAATGCAAAGACGCACCAGGCAGGATGACACTCACATGTGGATCCACAAACGCTGGTGTGGCGCCTCCGTTTTGCTTGGAGAAGCAGAAAGAGGCGATAGGAGGCAGGAGGGAGGGAAAAAAAAGGCAGGACGGCGAGGGAGGGATGCAGCCGGTGATGGATGGATGGAGGGAGGGAGGGAGCGAGGGAGGGGAAATGCGGAGGGACGCAAGGGAGGTGGCGATGGTGGTGGTGGTGGTGGGGCAATGAGAGGGCTGAGTGGTTCTAGTAAATATTTATATTGCATTATGATACGCGCGACAGTGAAAGAGGGAGACGGGAAAGGCAGAGAAAGGGGGGAGATATAGAGCGTCCATCCCTTTATTAATTTTATTCCGGACCGCTAAGTTTAGCATTCAACACGTGTCGCCAGTGATGGAGAGAGGGAGGGAGGGGGGGAGAAATCGAGAGAGAGGGGGGAGAGAGAGAGGTTGACGGTTGCTAGGTGACGGGGCGCATATACTGAATTTTAACAAAAGATCGGGGAAAGAGGGAGAGCTGGAGAGGGAGAGAGAGAGAGAGGAGAGGAGAGAGAGGGAGGGAGAGGAAAAGAGAGAGATCGGGGAAATTGAATACATGTAGAACATATATATATTTAGATATATATTTTCACAGCGCGCGTGTCTGTGTGTGTGTGAGTGTGTGTGTGAGTGTGTGAGTGTGTGTGTGTGGCGGCGGCGGCGGCGGTGAGAGGGGGGACACCCGCAAAACGGATACCTCAAAAAGGAAGGATGTGAAAAAGGATGGAGGGACCCAGGAAAAGAGGGGGGACAGGCTGCTGAAAAACAGTAAGTACATTTATTTTAATGATATTTGCAATGCGGAGGCATCTTTTCTTTTTCTTTTTTTTTTCGCTGCTTCACTCCACGCACACAGACTCTGTGCTGCTGCTTAGATTAATTGCGGCTCGGGCAGTGAGAGGGTGCTACGCGTCACTGAGACGGGGATAGCGGGCTCGGGTGTCGGCATCTGTGCGGACGCCGGTGATGGAGAGATGGATGGATGGATGGATGGCCGGGTTCGGATGGAGAGGTGGAAACGGCCGGCGCACCGGGGCTTTGACCCCTCTGTCATTGCTGCGCCTGAGAACTCACAAGCACCTTAACGCATATGTTCCTTACAGCAGATGGGATAGATAGTCTAATGACACACACAGACACACACGCACACACACACACAGTTTACCGGTAGTTCAATTAATCATATGGACTAAACCTTTAGGCTATGATTTTGTCTGCCAGGAAATTTCTGTGCATTATTAATAAAGACAGAGTTTGGGTTCCGTTTAAGTCTTCAAACACCGGCGCTGGCTGCAGTTTCCCCCTCACTTTGCTGCGGATGTATTAATTGAGGCGATCATATCTGTTGATGCTCATTTTGTCGGGCTGCGTGGTCAGTGTCAGTGCGTGCGTGTTTGTGTGTGTGTGTGAGCGCGTCTGCTCGCTCGTCTTGCACAGCTATAGCGCTAAGCCCGCAAGATTGCCGATCAGTTTTGCCTCTTGATCTATTTATATCCCGATACGCTGAATATTTGGGCGTATGGCAGCGCGCAGTTATCCCTCTGTTGCCACCGAGGAATCTTCCCCCAACAGGCTGACTTGCCTCAAACATTCTCAGACAGCTGGAACAGGCGGTTTTTTCCTCTCGCTCTCTCTCCTTTTTTTTCTTTCCTTGCCCAGCTGCGTAAAGGAGTATGTGAGAGATTTCACTCTGTAGGTATATTTTCCGCACCTCCTTTGGGTGCCCAAATAACTTTTTGTTTTTGCCTTATGGTACTTTAATAGAGTGAATAACAGGCACCACCACCACCACCACCACCATCATCATCATTGCTCATTTTCTAGAAATTTTTTTTTAAAAAGGCCTTGGACCAAAGAGACCACCAATGGAGAAGCTCATGCTGTTGACCTGTAAAATGGAGAGGCACAGTGTTGCTTCTATAACAGATTTGCTGCAGTGTTTGAGAGTGGTAATGCATTGTGAGGCCAACATTTATCCAGATGGAAATTGGAATTAATGTGTTTGTTTTCCCCTGTTTCTGTGGGGTGTTTGGTCTCCCCCCAGCCCCTCATCCCTTCGCTCTCTCAGCTGAATTCTGTAGCTGATATCCATTTCAATCAGCTCTTTCACCCACAGGTGACGTGCTCGGTACAGTTTATCACTTTGCCTCACAAACCCTGTGAAATCTACGCACAGGCATACTGCAGCAGTGTGCTGCCTGCACCGCTGCCCGTAAAGTGTTGCCTTCAGTGTCAGTAGAGCCCCCCTTCTCTGACGATCTGTTGTACAGTTGCCCAGAGAGAGCTGTACTGTACCAGCTGTGAGTAGGGGCAGGCAGGAGGGGAGGGGATGAGGATGAGAGAGACAGCAGGTGTGGAGGGGCAGAGAAAGGAAGACGAGGATGAGAGAAGGTGTGAGGACAAGGGGGAGGGGGGTGGAGGAGGGATGTGAGGGGGAGAACTGGGCGAGAGATTGGGAAGGCAGGAAAACGAGGTGGAGAGTAAGAGAAGGGGTCGGTTGGAATTGAATCTCAGAGGGGGGACGTAGTTGGAAAAGCACGGGAGAAGAGATGAGGAGAAGGAATAGAGTCAACATTTGTGTGCTTGTTTTCTTCAGCCCCTGCTCTTCATCAATTTCATCTCATTGATTCATCGACTCTGGCACAGAAAACCTTCAAGCTTAGCTCTGTCCCTGCTTCGCTTGTCTCTGCTCCCGTCAGTCCCTCGTTCCCTATCGCCTCCATCCTTTCCGTCAAAACTCTCACTCCTGCAACCTGTAACTTCCACTGCAAGGTTTCCTGTTCCCTTTTCCCCCTTTCTCCTGCCCGCCCTTATATCATTTGCGCAACACAACGTTAGTGGATGGTTTCCTCAATCCTGCCGCCCACCCAAACCCCTCTCCCAGCATCTCCACACGTGGCGCCCAGTGTTCTTTTTAATACCACTAATTAAGGTAAAGCTCGTTAACATAGAACATCAATTAGTCTTTAACGAGATCAGAGGCCGCTGTTTTGGAGCGATTGCTGTACTCTCCTCTCTCAGTCTTCTCCTTGGGACACTTCTTTGGGTTGTATTGATAAACATGTTGCATATTCACTTTGGCCTGCAGCAGTGCAGCTCAGAGTTTAATACATGTGGTGGGAGTGGGCTGTGAGATGCCCTTTTTTGATGAATTATTTGACTGTCTTGTGCTATTCTCATATGAAAACCCTTCTTTGGCTTACTCACAGCAATAAATAAATCAAACTCATTAAGGACAAATCTGTATTTTCCTACGATAACACCTCTGACTGGTGCTCATTAAACAAATCCATATAATTTCAGGAAAGAATGCCCTCCATTGAAATCAGCAGGGAACACAATTTATCAAACTGACTCTTCTCTACAGTTTAAATTGATCTAAAGTGTAAAATTGGATACTACAGTCATCAAGCTTTTAATGCCTAAATTTTTTTTTTTTATTAATGATGCAAGTGTTTAGAAATTAAGTGATGTTCTGTTATGCCTTAAAAAAGAAACTGCCACTCAATAGAAGACTTACAACTAAAAGTAAAGTCAGTGCCATTGTGAAATTTTGCAGTTATAGCTGAGATAATAAATTAACTGCCTGCACAAACAAATAATAAGACATTTTAAAATTTCTATAATTTTAGACATTTTAAAGCAAAAACATATTTAAAAAAAAATCCTAAATGTTCTCTCGCTCCAGCTTGTCAAGTGTCTGCTTTTCCTTCATTGAATTCTGGGTATTTGAAGACAGTAAAACATGTCACACTGGACAGGGAAGTTTATGAATTGTTAATGAAGGAGTCAGGCTTCATTAATGAGGCTACAAATAGGTAAATTTAGTAGAGGATGCTTATTTATGGCTTTATTTATAGAACATTTTTTTGTATTTCCAGTTAAAATCAGGAAAAAAGAGGAGTGTACTAGTGATTCTAATATATTCAAATTGAATCTGTGTCTGCTAGTCAGATTTAACCAAACAACCTTTTTGGTAAAATCAGTGCAGGTACCTCAAATTTCTGCTGATTAGCTCTGTTACAGCTGCCAAGCTATATGTGACAATTCAAACAATCTACCGGTAATTAGATATACGAGTAACATTATGATGCACTTGATTGTTACAAGCGCGAGGAAAAACACAAAAATCATCTTGTTACACTGGTTCACCATGTTTTAGAGAGCGACGTCTCCCAGAATGGCAGAAGGCATTCGGATAAAGTTTTAACTAACTTAGTAGCTGTTGGTGCAAGTGGTGCAAATATTGCTTTCAATATGATTTAAAATTCTTAATTCATTGGAAAATACAGTACAGTAGTACAGTATCAAATCATTTATGCTGATGGAGCTATATAATTGTGTCATTTTAGTAGGGTGACTTCAGAGGTGCATTCAAATACCTGGACTATATCACCTGTGTAGTCACCTAACAAACAGATGGGAAGTAGAACCAAACGGACAGGTGGACAGGCTGGCTGACAGACACACTGATAAACAAAATCACACAGACACACACAAAACTGAGGGACAATTTAGCGTGCACTCCTTGCACACTGTTGTCTAACAGGTGTGTGCACACACTCAAGCAGGCATGCACACACACTCACACACACAAACCTGAGCCAGAGCCCCGCGGCTTGTTTTGGGAATACAAGTCTGGAGGCAGAAAGCAGTCACACAGCTTCACATGGCTGCATGCAATACACAGGCACACAAACTCTCAAAATGTACATTCAGGGAGAGACCCATGGGTATGCAGTCAGACACGCACACACACCCACACACACACCAAAGCATACCCCAGAAATACACACAAAACGAATACTGGCACTCAAACAGACACAAACACACAGTTTTGGATGAGAGAGGACCATGGCCACGAGATGCGCACACTTATACACTGTACTGTATATATACACTTGTGTGCACACTGCATTGAGACACACGTGCACACACACACACACACACACACACACACATACACACACACTGACAGACACAAAGAGGAAAGGCAGGACGAAGAAAAGTAATGAAAGAAGATAAAGAGATGTGCAGGAATGTTTTGCGGAGCGCAGCGTTTTGCAGCAATGTGGTGCGGTCCTTCATGATGATGGATGGGGCAGGAAATGACAGCATAAGTGGTTATTAAAAAGAGGAAATGGGGGCGTTTATAAAAAACTACGTTAGGCTGTGTCTGCAGTCCATGTCTCAAGTCGTCCCGGGCTATTGTGTCATGCCTTCGGATCTGTGAGTCTTCCCCGAACTGCATGCGGAGCGAGCTTTGTTAAAACCCAATGTCATTCTCCTCTCAAAGAACTCAGGAGCTGGCATTTATAGTAGACTTTGTACAGTGTGCGATTTACAAGGTGCAGGTCCCAGGTGCGAAGTCGAACTTGTTTTATTGCCTTATCACTTCATATAAAAATAGCTTTGCACTATTTTTATATTAAGTTTGAATGTGAAATTCCTCCATAAACAGGTGCCAACCATACAGCTGCTGCAAATGCAAATATCTGTGTTTGCACCTGAGTGGAATTTGCACAGTGTGTTATCTACAGTACAACTAGGAGGAAAAGACAAGGAAGGAAGAGGGAATGTCAGCGCAGAGATGGAGAAAAGGCTCTGATGAAGATAGTTTGATGTTGCTGTGCTGTTTTAATGTGCCTCATCTCTGCATAAATAGCTCCAGCTTCTAAAACCGGCCTTGTGATTTGAGACAGTTCTACAGACTCTCTCCTGCTTTTTTTTTTTTTTTTGACACTGAAAAGAAAGAAATGTACAACGTGCACAGATGCAGTTAGCCGAACTCGGGATTACAATTAATTTGTTTTCAATTCAGGTTGAGATTTTTCATTATTCCTCCTGAATATTGTCTCACATCAAAGCCTTTTTTAGTTTATCTCTTAAAAAGGTAATTAGGACCGAATGCCTTCTTTTCAATTATGTAATTGCAATTTGAATCTGATGTGTCAAATGAGCCAATAAACGACCGTGTCCTTAAGCTACCCTTGTTCGGACTCATCAGGGAGATTGTTATGTGATCTGTCCTGTGGTTAACTGTGGCATATACTCTATAAAAGACTGCAGCTTTGGGAAAAGAGAGACACTTGTTCACACATTTTGCACTGAGCAGTATAGGAGACGGAAAGGAAATCAATTCTTGGCACTATATGCCCCATGTCATCTATACCCAAATATTAAGTCAGCTGTTTGCAGCTCCTATCATGAACTGTCCGGGGCAATGTCACTTTGTGAAGACAAACTAGTTTTTGTGAGTATGTGTGTGGATGATTGTTCATGTGTTATGCTGTTGTTAGCGTTTAATTTGACTCAGTATTATCACTGACTCGACAAAGTTGAATCATCAGTCATATGTTAGTCCAGATGAATCACATTAAGACTAGTTTGTCTTTTTCTTGTGATAAAACACACTTTCACGTGAATGCTGTTTTAACACCTAGAGGGTGTTGAAGACCGAGCACAGTCCCCAGTAGCAGTGACCTCCTCCAGAAGGATAAAGTGTTCTGTCACAGCACTAAGGGTCAGAGTTACTAAATTGGGCAACATAGCACAATCCCCAAATAGCGCTGATAGATGTAGTTAGCTTTACAGGTGATTCACAAATGTTGCTCTGTTTTCTAAACAGAGGTGCGGTCAATTAATTTCAATACCAACTGCCAAAAATAAACTTTAACTATTGGTGCAATTAGGGTCATCCACAAAAACCTCTGAGTTTCCACCTGTTACACACAATCTCGTCACTGCGCTCTCTTTGTAATACAGAGAGTGCTTCTTTTTACGCCAAAACTCAGTTTGTGCCGGTGCAACACATTCGGATATCTGGCAATCACACTGGTCAGGATTGTCGTGAGGAACATGTTGAAGAGCCCAAGGCACTAACCTGACCTCCAAACTCTCCAAATTCCAATCCGATCAAGCATCAGTGGGATGTGCCAGAAGAGCCTTGTCCCATCATTCAGATGTGTTTTGCTGGCACGATAAAAACCTGCATGATATTGGCTGAGTTTATTGTTGTGGGTTATTGGTGTTATTTATTTACATGTAAATTAGGCCCCGTCATACAGGCCTTGAGAGTCACACAGATCACTAGGGAAAAATGTATATTCCCTGGCTGTTTGATGAATAATTGCTGAAAGCTGATGGCAGTCACTGTGAAATCGATTGCTAAAGCCACACGCCCAGTCGCTAGGTGAAACTGGTCAGAAAGAACAATATGGTGCAGCACAGAAAACCTCATAGCGATCGCTTTGTTCACTTGCAGGTTGCCAGGGTTGGTCGTACTTTGCACGGAAGATACAAAGTCTGAGCTGACTTTCAAACTACTCATCGAGTGCTTGTGAAAAGTGAGGCGCAAAGTGCAAATGAAGACTATTTGCTTTCTAAGTCAAAGTTGAGCCTTTTGAAACATGGTGGTTGCAGCAATAAGGCACGACTTTCACTTTTTGCAAGTTTTACCCGCTCGGCGAGTGATTGCAGACAAGTTGCACTGTGCACATAACGGGCGGCTGTGGCAGAGACCAAAGCACCCACAGGGAGGTTTTTGGGTGAAGCGCCCCCTTCAGCGATAGCCAGGCTTTGCTTTTTTTTTTCCCCTTCTTGGGTTATTTTTGTCCTCTAATAACAAAAGCACAGCTGTCAAAAATTTTTGATATCTCATGACATGAACTGTTTTCTCACTGCTTATAATTGCATTCTGTAAAAGATAACATGAAGTCTGCTGAAAGAGCTGTGGCCATCTCAGCCTACTGAGCACAACTCTGATGAGATACCACAGCTTCATATGTCAGAACTTAAAAAAAAAAAAAACAGGAGAAGACAGACATTTCATATTTGTTGCTGTGAAACAAACATCACAGCATTAGTGAACTCCGAAGGTGAAGAGAACACAGCGGGGCTCTGACATCGCCTTCACTAACCTCTCACCACCTCTTATCATTGAAAATCATCCTGAGGCCTTATTTAGACTTCTGCGGTAGGTAGGCAGGTAACTTTTATAGAGCCTCCGACCTAAACTGCGTAAATGGCCAGCGTCGTTGCCGGTATTTATGCTTGTGCTGTTGCATTATGTGTTAATTACTGTGTGTAGTTGGGCACGATGGTTAGCAGTGTCGCCTCACAGCAAGAAGATCATGAGTCTCTCCACCATTTGGCCGAGGTCCTTCTGTATGGAGTTTGCATGATGTCCCCGTGTTTGTGTGGGTTCTCTTTGGGTACTCCGGCTTCCTCCCACAGTGCAAAGACATGCAGTAAGTAGGGTTTGGTTAATTGGTGATTCTAAATTGGCCATAGGTTTGAATGGATGTCTGTCTCTCTGAGTTGTACCCTGTGTACCCTGCCTCTCGCCCAGTGGTAGCTGGGAAAGGCTCCAGGCCCTCAGTGACCATGATAAGGATAAGCGGAAGAGAAGGGATAGATGGATGGATTCCGGTGTAGGGTTCAGAGGGGTTTGCGGTTACGTCGTAGGTTAAGCACAGATTTCCCACTAAAGCTATAAATCAGGCGTAAGGCTCCCTGAAAAACGTTCGCTGGTCTTGATCCTTATATTCTTCTCCCCTGGCTGGCTAGGGTTGCTCTGTCTGCATCGGAGTACATTTCCTGATCCACCAATATTTAGAAGATAGGCTGACAGAAGTGTTGCTAACACCTTTGGTTATGAGCGCGGGTGGAGCCAGATGTGCTGTGAATGCATCTCAGACCTGCATCCAATATTGTTACGCCGCTTCAAATTCAAGCAGAAGGAATCCAGCTTGATTCAGCAACATGTGGCACCTTCCTCCGAATGAGACTGAGAATGAGAGCTTAATATTTCTCTCAGTTGAAATTTTCCTGAACATTTGGGCGCCTGTGTAAGTGTCACAGACGAGCTATACAGATTCACCCGTACGTGCAAATCCTGAGCACGCTCGCCTGCTTGTGCAACTGTGTGCGTTGGCACCTGCCTGTGTGTGACCTTGTACAAAGACACAATAGTTATCAGTGAAGGTTTAATCTGTTTATCCCCAGAATAAGATTGTGAATCATTACTATGCAGAGCCAGGTGCTTTTTTTCTGCTGTGAGTCTTGAGCAGCTTCCTAGTTTGTAGTTGTTAAAGAATGTTTCACCTTACAGGTCCTGAAGGGCTGCTGTGTCGGCTGCTTTTCATCTTGCTCTTTTAATTAGTGACTGATTTAGATCTGGCTAGGTGATCCCAGCGTCTGGCCAATCAATGAGGGAATTAATGGAAGCAAAGCAACAGTGTGGCATTGCGACTACTGGTTCGAGTTAGAGTGGGAAAATAATCTGTTTAACTTCAATCCTTAAAAACGTGGTATTTGTTCAATGCTTTAATGCGATGCCGCTAAATGGTGAATATTCTGAGGCTTATTTCGACTGCCTCATCACGTATGCTGTGACTCCTTCATCCATTTTGTTCCTAATTTCAGACTCAGTGCTTGTTAAAAACATCAATCAGTCAAGCATTTCATTCATGAATGAATGTATGTTATGTGAATGCTCAGTATGAATGCATTTTTATTATTAGATGCATTGATAGTGCTATTGAAGCTATTTTCCCTAGACCGAAAGCCCTCGGAGTTTCTGGATGCAGGTTGTGCAGTGAGAATTTATTCCTTTTTAAAACAAACGTAATAAGATAATCCCCCAGGCTGTGCGTTGTAAGCACATCTTAAGAGATTTGAGGGGGGGGAAGCAACAACAGAAAACAATTTATATGTACATTAGAAGGAGTAAATTATGTGATATCATAGTCAACCTGGGAAAAGAAGGGAGGGCCAGGCACCAGCGCTGCAGTCGTTTGCTGCCTTTTGTGCTGGGAAAATGAAATACCCTTGCTCCTTTTACCAGCATTAGCACTGGACATATAAGCTATGTAGTCTCCCTACAAAACCATTTTTCATTCATTCAAGTAAAGCTAGTATAGGCCATTTAGGCTTATTGAAATAATGCTTTGTAAGGTATGAATTCCAGTTGCAAGCTCCCCAGACACTGGCCTTTCCACATGAAAGTTTATGACCTCGCTGATATTTATGTCTGAAGACTCATGAGAGTAGTAGATCATTTGTTGCCAATGTTTACTGAATGGATGTGTTGGTTGTGAGTTTGAGGGAGGGAGAAGATAAAATAGAGAATAGAGAATATTTCTGTTCATCATTCATACACAAATTGATTTTGTTTATGCAGACTGTGCAGCTCAAAGCACTCTGTGTGTGAGCTTGAAATGCCCCGAGGATTAAGTGAATGACAGGGGTTTGAAAGATAACACACACACACGCACATACACACACACACAAGATAGTTGTGCTTTCATCACTTCTTAGGACATAGCACTGACTTACTTTCATTTGCTGTACATGTACCCTACTACTTGGACAAAACATAATTCTTAAACTAAGGATTTATGTTAGGAGGACATGCTTTTTATCCCCAAAAGTGAGGCAGGATCTTCAAAATATGACCATGTAAACAGATTTATGTGCCTGTAGCTTGACTTATAAAACACACACACAGACACACACACACTCACGCACACAGCCACAGAGAGAGAGAAGGAAGAGAGTGTTGATAATTTAAGATGCCTAGGCTTTATTACAGAGAAAAATTAAAGGCCATGAATTTTATCAGCTGATTTTTCCTGTCAGGTTACATGAGTTCATTTTTTCTGAGCATTATGGCAATTACCCGGCATGTGCAGGTTCATAATAAGCAAAATCAAAAGGCATTCTCCACTTAGGTAATTATACACTCTGTCCTGAATGCTGCGAGTTAGAAAGATGAGATGTGGATAATGTCAAATATTTCAATAATGATCATCCCTAATGGATGTGATTTTCCCGTCACTGCTTTGTGTGTCTGGTGTGCCAGAAACCACAGAGGGTAAGACTGAGACATTTTCCTTTTTGTTAAAAAATGAGGTCAACGAATTGTTAGTGCAACACTGAGGCAGGGTCCAAGGTCAGCTTCATCTCATTTCCATCAATCCATAGAGGGACGAGAAACAAGGAGTGTCCTCCCATTCAAGTAATGAAAGTTATCCCCTCAATGTACAGAAGTGGAGTCCAATTAATTGACACTGTCTCTTGGCAGGAGAGTTTAATCCGAAACATTTAAATTAAAAAAAAAAAAGCCTGAATTAAAGGCAAGATCCTCTGAACCTCGGAGTGAGGTGCATTTTGTACGACCACATGGAAGCTTGAAATGTCAGAATAAAATACCGTCTTGCTGTGAAGAAACATCAAAGTGAGATGTCAAGGTGACTGTTTCATTTTGTTCTTCCAAAGGGTTACGAAATATGAAAAGGACATGTGGAGACTACCTGCCAGAAACAAATGTTTGGCATGAAGAGCCAAGGAGAGATTTTGCTTTCCCATCTCACATAGTATTGCAGCTTATATGAAATGATATCATATACAGTATATAAATTTGCATTTTGTGGGAAGACAAAAGTAGAGCAGAGGCCTTGAGACTTAATATCGAAGAGTTTCTTTTTATTTGATAAAGAGGCACAACTCGATTTATTTCGCATCTTCTATATCACCTAACCTTAAATTTAAACAATCCATATGCAACACTGTCTCATAACAGAAGTGACATATTGTGATTTGTCTTTCCTCTTTGAGGACCTGCTGAGCTGATAGATGCCTGTGTGATTTCTTTCCCCCTTGAATGGCTTATGATAGCCACAGCTCTGCAAGTCCAAGCAGGGCAGCTATGGCTGCAGCAAGCTTTACTACTGCTGTTTACAGCCATGCAGTAGAAACACACAGAGCACTGTACACCCTACTGCTGCACGCTGCGCTTCTTGTCGATCACTCTGCACACTATGCACAATGGGAACAAGAGCCGCTCGCCTGCCTGGTGGCTCTTCTACTCGACAGGGATCAAAGAGAAAGAGAGCGATAGGGACAGGGAGAGAAATGAGTGAGAGGAAGTAAGTGAGGAAGGGAGGGGAGGAAGCAGAGAGTGAAAGAAGTGCAGGACAAAGACGTGCGTGAAGGGAAAGAATGGGGAGCGATAGAGGAAAACAGAGGGAAAGGAGAGAGGGCAGGAGAGTGGGTTACAGTGGCATGCTGCAGAGTGAGGTGGTAGAGAGACTGAATGAATGAATGGATGAGAGGATGAATGAACGAGTAAAACACCAAAAAATCCAAAGTGACTTAGTGAGACAGACTGAGTGAGGGAGTGTGTTTGCAAATGTGCCTGTGTCTGTGTGTGTGTGTCAAGTAAGAGTGCGTGAGTGAGTGGATGAGTGGATGAACAAGTGCAGCAGGACAGAGAGGGAGGGAGGAAGGGAAAAAGAGAGAGGGGGTGCAATATTGGGAAGGGGGGAAAGAGAGGGAGAGAGGATCTGTTCCGTCAGAGAGGACACACTCCAGTGGCTGTGATTGAAGTATGGGCCAATTAACACGAGGAGCATTGAGCTCCAGCTGCACTCTTCTCTTCATTCCTCCGCTCCCACACACTGCCATATTATCCCCCACAACACACACACACACACACATTGATACACTCACATATATGCACGCTATGGACACCAGTGTGCTGGCACTTTATCTTATCTTTTAGTACAGTACAGCTATGTACCAAAGAAAATTATCGAGGCTACACATGGCCGTTTTCCTCAAGCATGCTGTCGGGCTTAAATGTGGACAAATGAAAAAAAAGGAGATGAATTGAGTCTTCATCTTCATGAATGTGGGTTTCTTAACCAGCACTTAGAGTGAGAAGTTGCAATGTATTCTAATAGAGTATAGCACAGTATTTATTGGATTGCATATATTTCAGATATGTTTTTTTTTTTTTTTTTTGTTTTGAAAATG